>PVLA01013658.1:0-35531 GCA_004027455.1 Hydrochoerus hydrochaeris
CCGGGATTCTTGGGATTCGCGGGCGCTCGGCGGGCGGACCTCGCCCTCTGCAGCCAGACGCCAGGCCGGGCCTGTGGGGGGCGGGCCCGAGGGCGTCGGGGTAGGAGCGAGGCCGCTAGACGGCGGAGGCCGAGGGCCCACAGTGGCTGCGGTGCGGCCGGGCGGGCGGGCGCTGGGTGAGTGCGGGGCCCCAGCCTGCGCCTCCAAACAGCGGGTCCCCTCGCACCCCGCGCTGCGGGGCTCGGGCGGGGCTCCAGCGGGACCCGCCCCGTCGCCCTCGGTGCTCGAGCTTCCCAGCGCCGCAGCGGCCGGGGCACCAGGATCCTTGCCCTTCCCCGGGGCCGGTAGGGTAGCGGTGCGGGGCGCCCCGCAAACGCCGCGTGCTCCCCCGGACCGGGAGCCTCTGCCTCCTCCCGCGCCGCTCTGTGAATCAGCAGCAGGCGAAGCCCGGTGCCCTCCTTGTCTCCCTATCCAGGTGAGGACAGCAAAGGGCCTCGCAGAGACCGAGCCGCTGGCCGTGGTGACACAGCCCGAGCGGGCGAGCCAGGACGAACAGCCGGCCAGGTGTGTGGAGCCCAAGGTCCTCGTGCTTATCCCACCTCACCCCGCCGCCCCGCAGGGCGACAGTGGGACAGAAGACCGGTAACGATAGTCCTAGTGCTGGGTCCCCCAGGAGGAGGCTGAAATGAGGGAGCCCCAGGGCAGCAAATCCCTCACCTGGAATTACTTGAAGCACCCCCTTTTGGGGTGACTGAGAGGATCAACAGTGGTGGCTTGGGGCCAAGGGAAACTCGGGACAGAGAGGGAAGCCCCATCCTTGACCCAGGAGGTACTTCCCTAGGTGCAGGGGTTCTTGCAGGCTTAGCCATGTGACCTTGTCGCCCCGTGCCTCAGTTTCCTTATCTGTCCCATGGGGCTGTGTGGTATCCATCTCTCAGAATCACTAAGGAAAGTGAGGGCCCTTGTGCTTAGCATGGTGCCCTCCCACCTTGATGCCCACCCTCCAGAGGACCTTTCTGTCGCAAGTCCCTTTAATCTCAGGACATCAAGGCTCTCAGATCTGCAGTCTCTACACTGACCCTTTAGAAACTCAAAGCCTCTGGAGTGAGCCCAAGGCTGGGGTAGCAGCTTCTGCCCTGGGATCTCATATGGGAGAGGCTGGTAAGGGCAGAGTTTTTAAAATCTTAGGGCTACAACTTGCACAATTCCAATACTGCTCTGCTGCCCTCCAGTCCACCCCCAACACTGGTTTAGCAAGAAGGGGAAACCCAGGGAGTTGGTGTCCCAAGCCTCCTTTCCTGGCCACTGCCACCTAGAGCTTTGGAGCCATCTTCTCCCCACTCCCTGGCCAAGTGGGTTTACCTCTGTGCTGAGTCTGGCCACTGCACCCCACTCTGACCCCCAAATCCAGACCACCCTCATCCTGCTCCCCCATGGTGTCCCCCCTGCTGCACCCTGACCCCCAAATCTTCAGCCGCCTGGGCTCCTGGTGTTCATTCTGATTCTCTCCTGCAACTGCTCCAGTAGCAGCCCCCTCCCTCCAGCCCTTTGCCCTCCCGTGGGTGTGGGTGCGCTTGCTCTTCCCTTTCCTGGGAGCCTCTTCCTTCCCTATCATCTGCTTGTGACTTGGCCACTTGAAATTCAGCTCACTTCCTCAGGAGCCTTCCCCGCCCCCTGCCCGCCCCAAGGAGCTCTCTGGGGCTTTGCCCTGTTTTCCTGTCATCTCAAGCCTTAGCCCTGGATGATGCGACCTCCCTTCCATGCTCCTTGTCATTTTATCTTCCCAGCTGAATCAGCCCACTGAGGTGCTGACCCTTTCCTTCCTCTTCATGTTGGATTCCCCAGAACTCAGCACCTGGCATCTAGTAATCTAGTAATCTGGTCAGATAATCATGTGCAATTGCAAGCAGACTAACCATCCGAGTTCTGCATTTCTCCTTTCCTGTTGCTTAACAGCGTTTTTTCTACATCGCCACATAGACTGCAGAACTGCCTTCTTTAGCTCTTCTCTGACGTGGAACTTTGCCAGGTTTTCATGTGACATCCAACTTAGCTGAAAACACTGTTGTCCCTCTTATGCATGTATTTTTGTTTTTATTTTTATTTTGCTATCAAATGATTTCTTTGAAATGTAGTTTCCAAAATGGAATGTTCAAATCCAGGGCGTGTTCACTTTGAAGGCAGTTGCCACTTGTTCCTAGATAATCTGTTTAGAATCATCACCTCCTACTCCATGTGTGTAAGTTTCCCCACAGCCCCGTAAGCACTGCGTTTTAACATTTGTATTTGTTTTGGTTAATTCAGTGGGGCAAGCAGGGGAGGTTAAAATCTGCTGTGCTTGATGGTGCAGAGCTGGCTGTTTTCCTACGTGTGCCAGTTCTGTTTCCTGGCTTGCGAAGGAAGCTAAGCGCTGCAGGCTGCAGAAGCTGCTCTGTCAACCAGCAAGAAACCTGACAGACAGTCCCCTGCGCCCTCAGCGTGGAACTGTGGTGGGGAGATAAAGGCTTTTTTTTTTTTTTTTGAGTCTTTGTGAATAGTTTTTTCAGCATGGTAATATTTTACTTTATAAGTTGTAAAACATAACTCAAGGGGCATCGTGACAGGGAAACACATGCCTGTTCATGGCCAGTGGGCCACAGGTTGTCCAGGGGACACCTGAGAGCCATCCCAAGAAGTGTCCTGGGCCTAGAGCACGGCACAACCCGCCCTCTGGCTGCTGAACAAGTGACCATGCACTCGGTGGCTTTAAACAGTCCAGATTTATCGTCTTCCGCTGCTGTGGCACAGAGGCCTAACTGGGTCTCAGTGCTGCAAAGTGAGAAGCCTCCAGGGCTGCTCTGCTTTGGAGGCTGCTGGGGGATCTGCCCAGCCGCCACCAGTGCCAGCTCAGCTCCCAGAGGGGCTTGCGTTGGTGCCTTTTTCCATCTTTGAGGCCAGCAGCAGAGCATCTTCAGCCGCGCTCTGCTGCCAACTCTGCTTCTAACCTCATGTCTCCCAGGTCTCCTTCCTCTGCTCATGGAAGCCCTTCTGGGTATAGTGGCACACCAGCTACTCAGGAGGCTGAGGCAGGAGGATTGCAAGTTTGAGGCCAGCCTAGGCAATTTGTTGAGACCTTGTCTCAAAATTTTACAAAACAATTTTAGAGGTTTTTTGTTTTTTGTTTTTTTTTTTTGTACTGGGGATCGAACTCACAACCTTGTGTTTGCCAGGCAGGCACTTAAGCCACTGAGCTAAATCCCTGGCCCCTTACAAAACAATTTTAAAAGGCTGGTGATGTAGCTCAGCCATATAGCCCTTGCCTGTTGTGTACAAGGCCCTCGGTTTAATCCCAAGTACTGTAAAAAATAAACAAATATTTTCTCTTACTACAGTGGATCCACCTGGATAAGCCACCCACCCCATCTAAGGGGAAATTACTCTGCCTACCACCCCCTAAAGGAAATAAGCAAGGTTCAGAACAGTGTGTGGGCTCACATTTGTTTAAGAAAAAAAACACAGGAAGGGGAGTGAAAGTGTGAGTGTGTGTGTGTGTGTGAGTAAGTGAGTATGAGTGTGAAGGCACAGAATACCCCAGAAGGCTGCAGAGGGCACTGGCAGGAGTAGCTGCTTCTGGGAAGGGGGGGGTGGGTGTTGTCATAGTACATCTTTTTGTATTATTTAAATTTTTTACTACATGCATGTGTCACTTATGTTAAAAATAATTTTGAAAAGTATCACATAGTCATTGTAGAAGTTCAGACTTTCCAGAGGCAAAGAGGAGGAGAGTGGTCACCCAACCCGCACGCCCATATGCCCCCCTGTTCTCCCAGAGTAACCGCTGGAAGAGTTTGGCTCGCCTTACAGACCTCACGGTTTCCATCTCATTTTTTTTTTAAGCGTGGCTCCTCCAGCACACACTGCACTGGAGTGGGGTTTTTGTTTTGCTTTCCTGTATCCATACATGAAGATTGGGCAGCCCCCGGCTCCCACTGCTCAGATGCCCATCCACTGAGCCCAGCAGAGCCCACCGATGCCTTTCAGAGCAGCCCAGACTGTAGTGCAGTAGCTGTCTTTCTGTCTTTTGAAGTTGAAGTGAAATTGAGTGTGAAATGAGCCACTGGAAAGCTGGTAATGTGGTAGCACTTAGCACCTTCCCGGTTTTGTGCAGCCCCAAGCCATCACCAGGATGCAGGCCCAGAAGGTTTTCATTGCCCCAAAGGGGACACCACACCGCTTCGCAGCTGGCCCTTCCTCTCCCCTTCCTCCGGTCCCTGGCAACCATTCTTCCTGACTCCGTGGATTGCTGTTCTGGACCTCTTCTTTCAGTGAGGATCAGAAGCTGTGACACTGGTGAACAGGCATCTGCCTGTCCTTAACGTAGTATTTTCAAGGTCCATCTACGAGGTCAGCTATGTCGGCAGCTGGTCTCTTCTTCAGGCCGGAGGTGCCACCCTGCTTATCCACTGGCCAAGGGATGGACATGGGGCTTGCCTCCACCTTTTGGCTGCTTTATTTCTGTCATGTATTCTCCAGAGTAGCCAAAAAGGGGAGCTACTATCAAGCAGGTACATGTTACCACCTTTCCCCCATCCTTTTGAGTGTATTCCCCAGGATGCCTGTGCTTCTGTGTACACATTTGAGCTTTGTTCTGTTTCACCCTTTTTGAGACAGGATCTCACTGTGCAACCCAGGCTGGCCTTGAACTTACTATGTAGCCCAGGCTGACATCGAACTTGCTGCATTCCTCCTTCCTCGCATTCTGAGAGCTGGGTTTACAGATGTTTGCCACCATGCCTGGCTTTACACTATTTTGGATACTGTTAAAACTAACTCCCAGGGGCTGAGGATTTGGCTCAGTGGCTTCAGCATCTGCCTAGCAAGTGCAAGGTCATGAGTTCAATCCCCGGTACAAAAAAAACCAAAAAAAAAAACAAAACAGCACTCGGGAAGCTGAGTCAGGAGGATCATTGTGAGTTTAAGGCCAGCCTAGGCTACAAAGTGAGTTCAAGTCCAGCCTGAACTGCATAGTAAAGCTCTGTCTCAAGTAGATAAAACATAAACAAACCTGACTTATAACCAATCCTTTAGCCAAGATTGCCAAGCACATATTCAGAGGATCACTGCAGGAGAATGGATCTGACGAGTGTTTTCTTCTGTTCCAGATCCAGAGCTGCAGGAAAATGGCATCTGGTGGTGAGAAGGTAAGTTGTTTCTGGTGTCCAGCTGCCTCAAAGGACCTGGATGCTTATGTTGGGTGGTTTCAGCAGGACAGAGAGAAAACCCTGTGGAGTGTTTTTGTACCTGCCCAAGGCCACAAAGGTGAAAAGTTAGGGAAGAGCTTCACAAACTCTCCAGGAAGCCTGGTAATTGAAACAACTGGGTCAAATCCTAGCTTTGCATTTTTTTTTTCTGGAGGAGGGGTTAACTGGGAATCGAACTCGGGACCTCATGCTTTCCAGGCAGTTACTTTGCCACTGAGCTAAATCCCCAGCCCTATAGCTTTGCATTTTTAATAAATACTGGCCAAGGTCATGCCCTTCGCCAATCTTAGCCTCAGTTTCCTTGTCTGGAAGATGATGAAAAGCTTATTTACCACCCCTTTCCTGAAGGACCGTGGAAAGCACAAGACAGCAGTCTCCCAGCACCAGGCCAGTCCTGAGCCCACAGGGTCTTTCCCTGACCACTGCCTTTTATAGGTAAAGAAACTCAGGTACAGGGAACCGTGGCCACTCCATCAGGACTGTATGGCTAGAAAGTGGCTAGAATGGGATTTCCACCTGGCCTGACCCCAAAGCAAAGATTTTGCTTTCTGCAGCCATCTGGAGTAGAGCTCATAAGCTGTGTCCTTTGGGGTGCTGGGCTCTTGGAGGGCACAGGTGGCAAGGAAAGGAAGTGTTGGCTTCCCCTCTGAGTTCACTTGCAGGTTCTGTGGGCCCAGCCAGGGCGGGTAGAGGTGAGGCGCTCAAGGTAGCAACAGCGCAGGTAGGACAGAGTCCCCAAAGCCACAGGTCAGCAGGACCAAGGAATGACAGCGAGGGAGAGCGGGGTTTCCTCACACTGGCGAGCCCGGTGCTGCATGGGCTCCAGGCACTGTTAGGAAGCAAGTTTGTCTTGAAGAAAGGCAGATAGGAGTAGTACAGACAGCTCCTTGTTTTGCAGTTCCCTATTAAATCAGACAACCAAAAAGCATGGCAAGGTTGGCTGCTGTGGACCCCAGCATACTTGCTTGTATGGGTATTATCACAGGGCTGGATCAGCCCTGACCACTGTTCGGGGGGAAAAAAATTGACAGTTTGTATCAGGAATCATGAAAATGTTCCCAGGAAAGCCTTGTTATCTAATAAATAGGAAAAGAAACACTCCCTAAAAACAAAAAAATATGAGGCAGGAGGATCACCACTTCGAGCCCAGCCTGTGACTTAGCAATTTAGCATGATCTTGTCTCAAAATACGGCCCGAGGGTGCAGCTCAGTGGCAGGCTGCTTGCTTAGCATTCATAAGAGCCTGGGTTCAAACCCCAGAACTGCAAACAACAACAACAACAAAAAGACAAATTTATGGTACTTGATTTCTGAGCCTGTTGGATGTTAGGTGCTGTTTGTTGTAGGTGCACTGTTATTTCATGTACTCTGAAGTACTTTGGCGGGATAAAATGATACAAACCAAAATAAACCCATTGAAGGGCTTTTCAGAGACGTGAGAAAATGTGGTTTTAGAATCGATGTAAAACATGCTGAATGTGAGAAGCAGTCAGAATGTAACAATAAGACCATTCAACCCCTTGGAAAGTGTGTTGGTCACGAAGAAGGGGCATAAGTGTGAGGCCTGGGGTCTTTGTAATCCTAAAAGACAGATCTGAGAAGACAGATGCTGGAGAAGCTGGGAGTGTTGGGATCATTGTGAATGTATTTCCCTTTGCTCACATTTCACACTAGTATAACAATGAAAGAAATAGATGTGGGTGTAGGTCTGTCTGGGGTGTATGGTAAGGGGGGGTGGTGGTCAAAGGAATCTGCAGGAAGCCGACATGGGCAGGGGAGTCAAGGGTACCTCGTCTAGGCCTGGACCAGGGCTCAGAAACTGCAGGGGAGGTGGCACCTCCCGAGGACATACCTTGGGGAACCCGCAATGGGCAGGAGGCTGCCTATCACCACAGAGGTGGTGGCATTGCTGGGGACCTGGAAAGATGGGGGTCAAATGGCCTCTTCCTTGTCAGAGAACACGTTCTTTCTCATACTTGGCTTCTGTCAGGTTCATTGTGTTTTGAAGTGCTTGTTTTCATGGGTTTGCTTTAGAGCTCTCCCACTTTCTGAGACAGCAGAGCTGAGCTGCAGGAGAAACTGAGAGGACAGTTGGCCAGTTCCATAGACATAGGCTTAGCCCACTGCAGATGCCTGCCCTCCTCCAGGTCTGTCTCTGAGCCTCAGTTTCCCTGTTCTGCATAACAGGGACACCAGCACCAGGGCACAGGGCAGTGCAGATTAACGGTGACCCCGCACTCAAAGTCCTTAGCAGGGTGCTTGGCAACAGCCATCACTGCAGCCATAGAAGAGGTCTGGTGCATAGAGAAAGACACGGAGTTGTCTGTGATATGGGGCCATGGTCTCCAGCATAAGGACATATTGGCTTTACAGCCCATCAGGCGACCATATTCCTAATGGCATGTGCCAGCCTCACCCAGGAGTCTGGAGCTGGGTATTTGGAGACAGCTGTAGCTTTGCACCTTCTACCTGGCAGTCCCTACGCAGCAGGCCACCCTCGCCAACCACGGCCGGTTAGATCAGGGTCTCTGAGTCCAGGACGGGGGGGGGGGGGGGGGGCGCTTCAAAACCCTCTAGGGGATTCTATCATGCAGCCAGGGCTGAAGAGCAGCTTCCCCAGCTACAGCAGTGGGGGGCTGGGTGTATTCGCAAGGGGCTTGAAAGGAAGAAGGAGAGCCAGGTTGGAGCCCTAGCTCTGCTTTTCTTGGCCTGTGTGACCTGGGCTTCGTCACTTGGCCTTTTTGTTCCCTGGTTTCTCTGCTGGTAAATGGAGAGGGGTTGGCAGCCACCAGGCAGGGCAGTTTGCGCTGTGTACAGTGGGCTCTGCAGCGCCTAAGGCTGCAGCCGACACTTCCCACCCCTGTGAACGAGGCTCCGGCTCTGGAATTAAGGCGCCAGGTCGGCAGCTGCTCTGTGGAGTGGGGGGGAAGGAGGTTGAGGAGCACAGTTCTGGGGGCACTGGGCCAGCGGGCAGGCTCCTCACAGCACCCCTCCTGCCAGAGGCAGTCAGCTGGCTCGGGGCTTGTTTTCATGAACCTCAAACTTCCTCCCCACCCTAGAGAAGGAACAATTTCTACACTTATTTAAAGACTTCCCTGATCTTAAAAATAGGCATTCCTCAGAACACACAGCCCCGGGGGGCGGGGAGGCCCCAGCAGGTGGCTCCTGTGTCCCAGAGTAGAGCTCAGCCAGGGGCTCATTCTGTCCCCCAGCACATGCCGTGGGAGCTGCTGGTCTGCTAGGCACAAGGGTCATAGTGCGAGCAGGACCTGCCCAGCCCACACCTGGGTGCTCAGTGGTGACACAACTCCCCAGGAGTGTAGAGGCCGTGAGCAGGCAATGGGAAGGCCTGGCCAGCCCCCCTGAGCTGGGATGAAAGAAGCAAGGAAAATAGATGGCAAGGTGAAAGGTGTCACTGTTCAGGCAGAAGAACCTGCACATGCAAAGACCCTGTGGCCAGAGGAGCCTGGCTAGCGCGAAGCCCAAATGACTGGAGACAGCATGGCCAGAGTGAGGAGATGCGGGAAATGAGGTCCGATCAGCAGGGGCCCCAGCGGGTGGAACAGATGTAAGTCCTGGAAGGCGCCAGATTCTTCATTGTGTAAAGAACAATGGGAAACCAGAAAGAGTTTTAAATACAGGAATATGTCAGGGTCCCTAACCCCAGGTTTAGAGCTTCAGTAGGAGGCTCCTGGGGTCCCCACATATATGTGTACCCACAGTGGGGTGAGGATTATTGCAGCTGAAGGATACAGATTCAGTCTAGCAAAAGGGAAGAGGCATTCAGGGTGAACACTGGAGGAAGCAGGCACAAATTCTGGAGTCCTCTCCAGGGGTCTGCTGGGTCCCTCCCGCAGTGAGCAGTGATGTGTGAAGTGTTGGTGACCTGAGAGGCCCCCGGGGGGGCTCATCACCCACAGGTTTTATTGGGGGCCATCACACAGGCTGACTCTCCAAAGAGAGGCAGGAGTCCAGCACAAACAGTGCAGTGTACGCTGACAGTCTGGGTGGGCGAAGGGACTGCTGTCGATGCCGGTGCCTACAGGTCAACGGGCTCCTGCATGGCCACGCAGGGCTCTGAAGTGTGACCATGCATGTGTGTTGAGTGATAGATTTTGAGATTACTTCTGATTTGGGGCTAATGGAGCAAGATCCAGCAAGTAGGTACATTCATGTGTGACACTCTTGTCAGGTTGAACAGTAAGGACTTTTTTTTTTTTTTTTGAATAAAGACATTTTAGATTTTGGTAGAAGCTATCTTTACTCCTATGCCTGGTGTGTCACACACACTCAAATATTTTTTCATCTGGGTGTGGTGGCACATACCTATAATGCCAGCACTCAGAAGGCTGAGGCAGAAGGACCACCTAGAGTTCAAGGCCAACCTGAGCTATGTAGTAAATTCAAAGCTAGCCTGAACTACATAGGGAGTTCTTATCTCAAAAAATAAAAAAAATATATTTTTTTTCAAGCCACAGAGAACCCAGGTATGGTAGTATGCATTTGTAGTCCCAGCTGCTGGGGAGGCTGAGGCAGGAGGATCAGGATCACTTGAGTGTAGGATTTCAGGGCCAGTCTGGGCAATATATTGAGACCCCCCCAATATAGATACACATACACACACATATACACACACACGCACACAAAGAGTGTAAGTGTGTGTGTGTGTGTGCCTCCTAGTCCTCCCATACGGGGACACTCTGTTACCCTGTCCTTCTCCCTTGCCTGCTCACCTGCCTATGGTTTGTGACTTGATGTGACTTCACGCCAGTGTTCTCCTGTGCCTCCGTTTCCCCTCCTGTAGAATGCAGAGGTTGCTCCTCCCCATCCTGTCCACTCCTTGGGATGGCGGCAGCCCAGGGTAGGAGCAGGGCAGCAGCAGCTGGCCGTGCTGCGGGGAGGCGGAGTCCCACCTGTGGTGTATGGTCTCTGGTCCAGGGTCCAGGCGGGCTGCGTGGCCCTGCAGGCCAGGGGGAGGGAGAGCTCAAGGCCAGATGTGCGAGCCGCTTTGGAGCCTGACTTGGGTAGCCACACCCTGTGTGTCCATGTCCCCGGGCTGATCTGGGCTCCTCACTGTCCAGCAGTGCTGGCTCTGGAGTCCCCTCCCTTACTGAGCCCTGACATGAGCTGGCCCCAGCCCCAGCCCGAAGTTGGGAGGTGAACTGAGATTCTTTGGGAAGAAGGTAAGCAGTGTGCTCCTGACACAGTAAATGACAATAATCGTATGAGAAGCAGTCGGTCACAGTAGCTGTTGCTGCTCTTATGTCTTGCTGGAGTTTTGGGGTGAGAGTGGTAGTTAATAAGCAAATTGAGTCCCCCCCAAATAGGTCTGGAAGAGAACAGGGAAATGGGGACTGACGGGGCACCAGGCCCTGGGAATTTGGAGCTGAATTTCTTAAAAAGCCTTGTCTGTGATCGTTGGCTACAGGGACTCCCCCCACCCACGGGGCGGGGGAGCCTGCAGAAACAGGCGTTCGTTCGGGAGAATCTCCCTCCCCGCCCGCCGGCTTTTCTCTCTCATCAGCACCCGGGAGTAATTTGTGTAACACCTGTCATGTGTGGATCCATTTACTTTGAAGGGGGCAACAGTGATTCTGTTAATTTGTTTATTAAATACTTACTGGGCCTCTGCCTGTGGCTGAGGGAGGAAGGTCTCTGCCATCCCCACCCTCCTTCACAGCCCAGCACAGAACAGGGACACGATGGAGCAGTAATGGCGCCCTGTGCGTGTGGAGGGAGACCCAGCTGGAGCCAGGTGAGGAAGCCCCCACAGGGAGCCAGCAGAGGTGCACAGGGTAGAGGGCAAGGAAGTGAGGTGCGGTGGGTGCACGCCCATGACCTCTGCTGCTTAGAGGATGAGGCAGGAAGGTCTCAAGTTTGAGGCCAACCTGGGCAACTTAGCAAGACCTTGTCCAAAAATATAAGAAAGGGCTAAGGTGTAGTATTATAATCATTGAGAACTTTCTTGGCACATACAGGGCCCTGGATTCAATCCCCAGCAAAGGGAGAAGATGAGAAAAAACATTGAGGCCTAAGCCCTAGAGGCTATATTACAGGGCGAAGGAGGCTGAGGATGTTCTAGATCATGAGGTCCCGGGACAGAGACCAGGGTGCACAGGTGGGTGTCGGAGAAGGCACCTGGGAACCAAGCATTCGGCAGTGTGAGGCGCGTTCAGGCTGGAGGCGCTGGCTTGGGGAGAAATATGCACACAGTGCCAGGCCCTCGGGGGACATGGAGGGAACAGGGAGCGGTTTCAGTGTGAGTCACAGCAAACTGATGAGCTGGGGGATCTCAGGGGTCAGGCGCAGACTTTGATTTGAATGCAAATGGCATTGAACACGCAGGTGCAGTGGTACACACCTAATTGCAGCACGGCAGGAGGCCGAATCAGAGGGATCACAAGTTCAAACCCAGCCGGGGCAGCCTGGCAACTTAGCAAGACTGTCTCAAAATGAAAAAGGACTGCGGCTTTAGCTCAGTGTGAAGGCCTTGGGTTTATTCCGAGTACCCCCAAAGAAGGCTGGGGGAGTCCCCAGACAGGACAAGGCCAGAGTCAGGGTCTCTAGAGGAACTGGGAGGCGAGACAGAAGCAGGGGGAGTTGGTGGTGTCAGGTGGGTGCTGTGGTCACGCAGGCCCTACTCAAGGAAGGTGACCCTATCCCCCAGAGAACCAGCAGGGTGTGACAGAGCCACACTGAGGCGCAGAAGACTCTGTCATCAATCAGTTCACAGGACTGAGAAGTCCAGGGTCACAGGGGCCCCTGCTTGTGGCAACAGAGCAGGGAAGTGCATTGCCCTGGGCCAGAGGTTGGGGAGGGGAGGGGAGGGGGAGCCTGGGGCAGTGGAGCCAGCTAGAGGGGCTGCTGCAGACTGGTGCAGGGGGAGGCTAGGTACTCCCCTCCCGGTCATCTTCCCGCCAGATGGGGGCAGAAGCCAGGGCCCCACCACTCCAGGGCCAGCTCACCCTGACCCCTCTCCAGAGCTTTGCTGCTTCTGGTGTGACACTCTTGACTTAAAACCAGAATTATTTTCTGCTCTGCTGGGTGCCGCAAACATTTTCATCCTGAATTACTAAAAGTTGCTTCTCTTATTGGTCACAAGGTTTCAGAAAGAAAAACTTTCCTCTCCTATAAAGTAGAAATAGGGTTTTTATAAAGTACCCCAAGCTCCCAGCGTGCTGAGAAAGGGCTCAGGCGTTTCCGGGGGAAACCAAGGCCTGGGCAGGGAGGCAAAGGTCCAGCTTCCTTGGCAGGTGGGAATGCAGGGGGCTTCTTCCGTGGGTCAAATGTCATCTGTCACTCAGGACACAGGCCCTGTCCTTTCCGAGCTTCAATGCCAGCCAGGAGAGAGAAGTAATGCTGGGCACAAAGCCAGTTCTAATGGGAAACTGCAGTGAGGGCTTTGGAAGGGGAAAGGATGAGGGGAAAAGCCGGTCTGGTGGCTCACCGCTGTAATGCCAGCTCTTGGGAGGCTGAGGCAGGAGGATTGCAAGTTCAAAGCCAGCCTTGGCAACTTAGTGAGACCCTGTCTCATAAACAAGCTAAAAATAATAAAAGGTCTGAGGATGTAACTCACCGTGAGGTCCTGGGTTCAATCCCCACTACCTACCCCCCACCCACAATTTAGATCTAAGCTTGCACCAAAGATGAAGATTTTTCTTAAGTTTTACTTTGTAAAGTGTAACAGATAAGAATATAGTATTATCACTTATGTTAATGACTTGTCATTTTTTAATCAAGTCTTTTGGTAATTTAAAAAGACATTTTGCAGATATTGTTCAAGTACATTTACTCTGTTTTTAATCCTACAACCTTTACCTGAGGTAATGACTGTCGTGAATTTCACTATCATAAATTTGGTGTCTTCTGGGTTTTTGTTTTTATTTTGAGGTTTTTATTATTTCCGTTTTGGCTATACTGGGAATTGAACCCAAGGCCTTCACGCTGAGCTACATCCCTGTCCTTTTAAAAATTTCGAAAGAGGATCTTACAAGGTCACTAAGTTCTCTAGGCCAGGCTTGAATTTGCAACCCTCCTGCCTCAGCCTTGCAGCCAGCCAGGATCACAGTCATGTGCCACCCTCAAGCCCAACTCAGTTCGTTCTTTTGTGCGTATCTAGGAGTAATCTGCTTGGAGTTCATTGAGCTTTGCACCTGCATGTTATGTTTTCTCATCAAATTTAGACAGTTCTCAGCCTTTTTCTTTTTAATACTTTTTTCCTTAATCTCCTTGTCATCTCCTTCCAATTCTGTAGGCACTTGTATGTGACCCCACTTGTTACTGCTGAGGCTCTAGTGTTGTTTTAGTTGAGTTTTAGGGTTTCTCTTTCTCTGTTGAGATTCTCTGGTTTCTCATTAAGTTCATGCTTTCCTTGAAATCTTAATAAATTTGTAACAACTATTTTCAGGGCTTCGTTGGGCAGTTCCACTATCTGGGTCCATTTGTGTCTTTCGCTAGCTGATTTTTCTTCTGATTATGGGTCACGTTTTTTGGCATCTGTATCTGTCTAGTAATTTTTATTGCATGCTGGACAATATGAATTCTATGTTGTTGAATCTATTTTATTTATTTTCCATAAGGTTTTTGAATTTTCTTCCAATGGGGATCAGCTTGACCATTTCAGGGGTTTTTAAAGCCATGTTGAGATGAATCTAAGGTAGCCCTTTCTGTGGGACTAGAACGGGTCTGTTTCCAGGTCTATCCTCCCAGAGTGCTGGGATTATAGCCTATGCCACCATGCTTAGCTTACACACGCTGTAGGTTTCCATCTAAGGCATGCACTTCAGGAAGTTTTCCTGAACTTCACTGAAACCTCCATACTCTGGCTTTGGAAACTCGCATCTGTCCCAGCCCAGCCCTAGGTAATATCTTAGTTGCTGTGTTTATAAGCTCTCCTCAAGAGATGTTTGGTTTTTTGTTTTTGTTTTTTTATCTTTTTGAGACAGGATCTCACTATGCAGTTCAGGCTGGGCTTGAGCTCACTTTGTAGCCCAGGCTGGGCTTGAACTCACAAGGATCCTCCTGCCTCAGCCTCCCAAATGCTGGTATTACAGGCGTAAGCCACCAGGCCCAGCTGATGTTTTGTTTTTCCTGAAGGTTTTATTTTGCCCTGCCTCGCAGAATTTGCTTTATGCAAGTGAAGTTTATGAGTTAGTCAAGTCCATGAGTTTGGAGATCCCTCTGCAGAGTTCCCTTACTCCGGTACCCAGCCATGCAAGCCCCTGAGGGCGGAGTCTCAGCCCTGTCCCCCTCTGCAGCCCAGAAAATTCCTCCAGGCAGAGTCAAGGGGACCATGGGGCTCAACTCCAGTGATTTCTCTTCTCTCTGGAATTACAGTACATTTCCTGTTGTCTCCAGTTTTACAATTATTTATGGCAGGAGAGGTACCAGTTACTTTATCATGGCCAGTAGCAGAAATCTTATTATTTTATATATTTACCCTCACATTTTTATATATTCTGAAAGCAATATATAATATTTTCCACATCTTTAAAATCTAACTTACATGGTTCATTTTCTTCCTTTCCAACTGCACACTCACCCCGGTACTAGAGAATAAAGCGAGGGCCTTTGTATTGAACTGCAGCCTCAGCCTTTTCCATTGTTTATTTTATTTTATTTTATTTTATTTTATCTACTTTTGAGCCAGAGTTTTACTGTGTAGTCCAGGCTGGCCTCAAGCTCATGTCAAACCTCCTGCCTCAACCTCCCTGGAATTATAGGTGTTCAGGCACCATTGTGCCTGCCCACTGCCCTTGTTTATTTTTTTATTTTGGAATAGAGTCTTGCTAGGTTGCCTAGGCTGGGCTCCCAACTTGTGATCCTCCTGCCTCAGCCTCTCGAGTCCTGGGGTCCCAGGTGTGGGACCCCACACCCATTACACTGAACACACCTTCTAAGGTCTGGCCACATGGCTCTATGAACTCAGTAACTTCCATAGCAGTGTCCAGGCTGTCTGCTAAGGGCCAGGGGCTGTCCTCGTAGGCGTACTGTTGCCCAAGACAGCAGCAGCCCCGCTCTTGTGGGAGGAGGCAGACAGTAAGCACAGGTAATGTCTGATAGCAAAAGTGCAGGGGAAAAAATGCAGCAAGGTGTGAGGTGGGTGACAGGGTGACTGGGCGGAGTCTGTCAGAGGAAAGATTGCGCAGACCTGCCCTGAGCTGGGGGGAGCATGCAGGGCGGTGTCCTGAGTGGGGAGAATTCCAGGGAGAGAGACAAGTGTAACAAAAGCCCCCGTGAGGGTTTTGAGCAGGCCATGGTGTGCGCTTGTGCGTGTTTTTAAAACTTCAAAGCCTGGGGTGGGGGGCGGTGTAAACTCATAATCCCAGCACATAGGAGGCTGGGGCAGGAGGATTGCTGCAAGTTCCAGACCAGCCTGAGATACATAGTGAGTTCAGGAGCAGCTGAACTATACAGTAAGACCCTGTCTCAAAAATAAATAAGAATAAAATTTTAAAATGATAAAACTTCTCCATAGTTACATTCAGGAAATGGGTAGGGGGCGGTCGCGGGGCTACTGCAGAAATCCGAGCAGGAGATGGCAGGAGTCACGAGTGGTCCTGTTGAGGATGTAAAGGCAGAGCCAGCAGAAGTCACGGTTGGGCAGCATGGGTCAAGGCAGGAACTGAGACTGATGCCCATGCCCTTGGCCTCTGAAAAGGAACCAACAAAACGCCTTGAACTGGCACAGACATGGTTTGTGTGTTAGATGTCGAGGCCGGCATTCAGGTGAGAGATTGGGCTGGAGTTTGAGTATCATCGGTGTAGAGATGGTTTTTAAAAGTCAGGGTGCCCAGCAAAATCCTCTAGGGTCTTAGGATAGAGAAGAGAGGTGGTGAGAACTGAAGCCCTGGGAATTGTAACACTTAAATGGAAGGTCTTCCTTGTAAGGGATCCACAAGAGAATGACAGGAAGCAACCATTGGGGAAGGAGGGAAACCAGGAGAGTGAAGGAAGCATTTGAAGAAAGGAATGATCTGTCAATGCAGTCGAGTGGGTATATATGCTACACAGCAAGGTGGCTCATTCTTTTTCACTGCTGTCTAGTATTCCATCACATGAATAGAGAATCTCCTTCCATGTTGGTTAATGAATACTTACAGCAAACTTTCTAGAACCTGTCACCAATTGGAGCACATGTAGGTGAGTTTGTCTTTCGATTGTGTCTAGGGAGAGAATCAGGAAAACATTAAGAAAAACACAACTTCAGCTTGACAAGATAATACCAGACTGCTTCAGAAAATGGTGCTGCTGGCATCTGTGACTTCAGGGCTTCAGAGAACCCATTTCACATCATCACCAGTGTCAACTAGTGTAGATTTCAGGGTTCTTCCCAGCCTTGAGTGTGACTGTGCCTGCATCTTCCTAAGTACTGGTGAGGCTGAGTACTTGGCCTTTTAGGTTTTTCTTTGCTCTGACCTATCAATAGCCATTGCCCAGTTTTCTGCAGTTTTGCTTTTCTTTTTTTATTTACAAGATTCCTTTGTATATTCTAGACTTTAATTCTTGCACATACTCTTGGTCTGGGGCGTGTCTTTGACCTTGGAGGAGGGTGGGGCGTGTGTGCACAAGCGTGCATGTCATAGAAAAGCTTTTAGTTTGGATGCAGTCAGATCTGCTTCATGTTTTCTAGGTTAAGTAATCTTTCCCTATCCTGAAGTCATGAAGTTACCTGCTTGTCTTGGTTCTAAGACTTGCAATATTTTTTAGACATATACATGACATTGTCACAGTATCTGAAATATAGTGTGTATGTGGTGTGAGGTAGGGATCAGGTCTATTTTTCTTATGTTGGAAAACCCAGATGTTCTAACTTCATTAGCCCGTTCCCCCTGATGGGGACTGATCTCACATCACCTTGGGTTCCCATGAGGACATAGATCTGCTTGAATTCACTTTTCCTGTTCCACTGGTCACATCACCTATGCTTGGATCCATAAGTATATGTTCTATTACATAATAAAAATTTGATATCTGGTAAAGTGAGCACAGGTGAGGGTAAAATAGTTTTGTTGTGCTTTGAAGTTATCTCTCTTTAAACGACTGCATGTGTAGTTAAAACAGTACTGGCTAAGCCAGGTATGGTGGTTCATGCCTGCGATCCCAGCACTCTGGGAAGCTGAGACAGGAGAATCACAACTTCAAGGTCAGCCTGGGCAATAAGAGACTTAGAGAGACCCAGTCAAAATAAAAAAGGGAAAGGAGTGAGGATGCAGCTCAGTGCTTAGGTTCAATTCTCAGTAACACACACACACACACACACACACTTGCTAGATTTAGAAGCAGCCCCACTCACCTACCTGTCTGGAACCCAACTGCGGCATGAAGAGGGGAGGGGTCCCGTGACTTTCCCCTGACACTCTGGGTACTTTTACTTATAGCCCTTCCTCCTCCCCTGCTTCTCAGTCTCTCTACCAGCCCTCAGGTTGTGATGTCCCTGAAGCGTGGGGCAGCTTCCGGTAGCTGCTCTAAGGCCTGCAGCAGGTCTCCTGCAACTGGGCTGCAGTTCCCATTTCGCTGCTTACAGCCAGCCAGACCGCAAGGACAGGGCTGGCGGGGCCTGGGGTTTCCTGTGCCTCACCAGCTCTGAGACCCTGGCGTTTAAAAATAAATGCACCAGAAACCACCGTGACCTCCCAGCCTGTGTGTGTGCCTGGGCTGCTCTGTGGGCCCCAGGGCCCGGCCCGGGCCCTGTCCCCAGCACAGTCACAGCAACGGAGGGCCCAGGCTGCCCGGCTCACGCTCCTCCTGCTCCCTGTCCCCCTTTCAGGCCGTCACCCGCAGGGCCAGGGTGGCCGGGGCAGAGAGGATGAGCCAGTTCCTGCGGCACTTCACCGTGGCCGGGGACGACTACCACTCCTGGAACATCAATTACAAGAAGTGGGAGAATGAGGAGGACGACGACGAAGGGGAGGAGGAGCAGCCACAGCCTGCGGCGGCCGAGGGCGAGGAGGGCAGGGAGAGCAGGGATGCCGAGGCCGCCCCCGGCCCTGCGCCCAGGCCACCCCCGGACTTCAGGGCCAAGCTGAGGAAGCTCTTCAGCTCCCACCGCTTCCAGGTAGGAGGCCGAGGCCAAGGTGGCAGGGTGGCGCCTGTCTCTGTCACTGTGACTGTTCTCCACTGATGGTCAGAGCCATCGTCGTGGGGGGGGGTGGGGATGATCACCCTGGGAAAGTAAATTAGAGCCCTGGCAATGGGGGTCCGTGCACCGCAGGCTGGGAGCTCAGGCCTGAGCAGGGGCAAAGCAGTGGCACAGGCTTGCGTGGACAGACCGTCACAGTTCATGCTCGGTGACGTGGCTATGAGGTGAAGCCACGGTGATAGAAAGTGTGTGGCTGGGGCTGGAGGGAACGCGTGACTGCTTGGTGGACACAGTGTTCCCATCTGGGGCAGTGAGTGTTCTGGAACTGGAGAGTGGTGATGGCTGAGGCACCTCGTGAACATACTTAAGCCCACGGATCCAAACATGGTGACAATGAAAAAAAAGGGGTACGATGAACATGTTTCTGCTACTCAAGTTTACAGCCCCCACACAGAGTAAATGGAAGGGCCACCTTCGGAGGCAGAGAAAGACATTTTGTCTGCTTGACAGACTCTCAGTCCCTCCTGGGAACAAGGCTGAGGGTCCCCTGCCTCATGCCGGCTTTTGACCTTGGAGACCTCAGTATCCTCTTTGTGGAGTAATGCCACAGATGCCCGTCCAGCTCTGTCTCATCACCACCCTGTAGGGTGACCACGGGGCGGGGGGACAGGAGGGGATGAGGGAGCGTCGACGAAGGGCAGAGAGAACTGAGTTTGGCAGGGCCAGTGTCCATCTTGACATTTTGAAGGACATTCCGATTGTGGAGCTCAAATGCACACACACACGCACGCACACACATGCACGCGCACACATGCACGTGCACACACGCACGCACAGACTCTGCCCTGGGCAAGCTAGTGCCTGGAGCACAGGACGGCATCTGGGGACACGGCTGTGGGCCTCCTCCCAAGGCTCAAGTCCCTGAGGAAGGACAGAGAGGAGAAACAGCCCCTGTCCCTCCCACCCCTGACTTTGTTCTGGGGAAAAACAGAGAAATTGTTTTGGTTGCTTTATTCCTTGCACTCGTGTGGCTTGAAGAAAGGAAGCAAACCAAGGCGCAGCGCTCCCCGCGGCCTGCCTGGCCCTCTGCGGCTGTGACAGGAAAGGAAACGTGGTATTAACTTGTTGGGGTTGAAATCCCAAACCTTCAATTTCAGGAGCAGAAGGAAGGAGGCAGCTTCCTTCCAGCTGCAAGGGGAGCCCTGAGCTGCCCCCTCCAGATGTCCTGCATCTCCTCAGTGACCCCCAGGTCAGCCCTGAGCTGGGGCCCCCAGAGACATTCCCACTGGAGAAAAGACTGTGTCATGACATAAGTAATTCATTCTCTCATGTGACAGTCACACCTACCGTGTATAGGAACCCTGTCTCTGGCCTCAGGAAGATCTGAGTCCACAGAGAAGCAAGGGTTGTCACCAAGTTGGACACTGATTACAAATAGAAGTCCTCTGCAGGGACCTGGGGGACTCTGCAAGCTCAGGGGGTCAGAGACCCTGGGACTTGGGGTCAGGGACCCTGGGACTTGGGGGAGGTGACCTATCACCCTACACCTGAAGGCTGAGCAGGAGTGAGTCCTGTGGGTGACTTGTAACACCTGTGATCACCAGAGTTTTTGGTTTTCTTTTGATTTTGTTTCCTGGTGGTCTTGGGGTGGAACTCAGGGCCTGGCCTAAGCTCAGCAAGTGCCCCCCACCCCAGCAGTGCCCAGGCCCCCTGGTCTGCAGATGCTGCAGGCACTTTCCAGGCAGAGGAGCCAGGGTTTCCAGGGCCAGACAGGGAAGGGGCTGCTGCCCTGGAGGCACCTCTAGAGAAGGGCTCGAGTTCTGTAGTGGGCCAAGCCATCGCTCAGGAGGAGGGGAGGCAGCTCATGGTATCATCAGGCTGCCATGGGGAGTCAGGGGGTGTGGTCACATTGGTAGGGGCAGGGTGGAAGCAGGGAAGCTGATTGCAGGAGAGCTAGGGTACAGAAGACTTGCTCTTGGATGGGAGAAATCGAGAAATCGTATAAGATCTGGGAGGATTGCGACTTCAAGCCCAATCGGGCAATTTAGGGATTTAGTAAGGATCTGTCTCAAATAAAAAGTTTAAAAAGGGCAGGGGATGTAGTTTGAAATTAATCCCCTGCGTTAATCCCCAGTACCACCAAAAAAAAAAAAAAGTCCAGGAATCCCATCTCTGGGTAGTTGGAAGTGGCCAGGCTCTTATGCAGGACGGCACAGCCAAAGCAGAAGCCATGATGGGCAGGAACAAGAGGACCTGGGGCTTTGCTCCCCCCTCACCCCTGCCAGCCAGGCCCCGTGCTGCAGCCTCTGCTTAACAAAGGCTCACAGCCAGCAAGGTGCTGGCTGCTGGCCCTGCAGGGAAGGGTTGGGGGTTATAGGCCTCTCCGAGTTCCCTGCACTTTTCTGTCCTCTGTGCCATGGCTTCATGGTCCCCCTGCCTCACACATGGTGCAGCCCAGTGAGTGGCAGATTTGGGCCTCAGGGCTGGGATCTGGGCATTGCAGTTTAGTGGTCTTGAGTCTTTTCTCTTATTTTTGTTTTTATAAATTCAAGTGCAATTCACATAAAACTAATCACTTGAAAATGAGTCATTCTGTGGTATGTAGGACATTCACCATTATCTAGTTCCAGAACATTCTCATCACATCCTCCTGGAGACCATCTGCCTGCATTTTGTCTCTTTGGTGCTCCTGCTCTGGACATTTGTATCTTTTGCATCTGACTTTTTTCACTCCCCGTGTTATTTTCAGGGTGCTTACCAGAGTCACCCCACCTTGTAGCAGCATGTATCAGCACATCCTGCCTTGTTAGGGCTACAAAATGGGCCTGTTCTGTTTGTTTGTTTGTTTGTTTGTTTGTTTAGAACAGGGTCTCACTATGTAGTTCACACTGGCCTTGAACTCACTTCATAGCCCAGGCTGGTCTTGAACTCACAATGATCCCCCTGCCTCAGCCTCCCAAGTGCTAGGACTACAGGTATGCACCACTACATCAGGCTAATGGATCCGTTCTTAATACCTCTGCACCTTGCTTTTAGACTATCTGAGCTTCAGATCCCTTGGGTTCCAAAATAAAACCAAGGATTAAAAAAAAAAAAAACAACCCACCACCACCAGAGGCTTGAATCTTTGTTAAGCACTGCATTTGGACCTGTGACAACTATATTACAGACTACTTTGCCATGTCATCAAACCACATTATCAGATACTCTACTAAAATAATTAACTACAGGTTGAAAAGTTCTAAAAGCCTAGCAGTCCATTCTTATGTAGGGCTCAGCTTGTTTAATTTCAACCTGAAACCCAGTTGAACAGCAGACTCACTTTCAAAGGTCAAAATCCACTGGCCAGGCGTGGTGGCACATGACTGTAATCCCAGCACCCTGGGAGGCTGAGGCAGGGAGATTACAAATTGGAATCTAGTCCAGGGAATTTAGGGATTAAGCAAAACTGTCTCAAAAAAAGAAAAAAAAAGGCTGGGGACATAGCTCAGTGTGAAGGCCTTGAGTTCAATCACTATCACCCCTCCCCAAAATATAACCTCCACTGATGTGAGAGGCAAAGCCTGAGACTAAATGAGGCCTGCAACCCTAGGGGAAGAGAAGGCTCATGCAGGGTCCTTTGGGGCTTCTCCATCCCTCCACTGTCACCGTCTCTTAATGCTGTCACATCCAATTCTTCCATCAAAGCTTTAACCAGTGTCATCTTTTGAGTGACTGACTGAACATCTATTCTGTGCCTGCCTAGGCTCCAGCAGTCCCCAGAAGTAGGAAAATACAAACCTTCTTAACATTATCATTTATATTTTCCCCCCAGAAAGTGGTGTTCTGTTTGAGATACTCTTTTTGAGAAACAGTGAATGAGGAAGGCAGAGAGCAGGGGTGGCCAGGGGGCTGGAAATGAGCCATAGGCAGGCTCTGGGCAGACAGGCGGGTCCCACCCTTGGCGTCCGTACCCCAGGGTCCCACTCTGAGATTTCCAGCCCCCACACGGGTCTCATAGTTTCCTGCTATGCCCTGCGACCACAGGTCATCATCATCTGCCTGGTGATTCTGGACGCCCTGCTGGTGCTGGCCGAGCTCATCCTGGACCTGAAGATCATCGAGCCCGACAAGAACAAGTATGCAGCCCAGGTATTGTCACTGCCACTGTCACTGCAGTTCCCCTGTGCTTCAGGGCAGCGTGGAGCAGCGAGGAGCTGGGGTGTTTGGTGACATTTGCTTCCTGTCTTCCAGTGTCCATGCAGTCCCTTCACTGGAGCCGTGGGTAACACCACCGAGTCAGTTACTGACCATGCCAGGCTCCGTGCCACCCAAGGGGCAGTGGATACAGGGCAAGGCCAGACTGTAGAAGAATCTTCCCATGTGCTTTTTTCTGGGGGGATGTGCACATGCCTATGTTTTCAAGTGGTAGAAAGGGCAGAAGGAAACATCAAACCTTCTACTCGCCACCCACAGCAGCCCAAGTCTGGGGGGAAAGGGTGAGTAGCTCCCCTCTCTCCATGTTCCTTAATAGGATTTGTGACGCTGCCTTTTCCCCTCAAGGCTATATCATGAAAAATGGCAAATACACCTTTTTTTTTTTTTTGCCTTTTGAGACAGGGTCTGGCTATGCCATTCAGGCTGGCCTTGAGCTCATTTTATAGCCCAGGCTGATCTCAAATTCGCAACGATCCTCCTGTCTCAGCCTCCCAAGTGCTGGGATTACAGGTGTGAGCCACCACGCCTGGCTGGCAAATACACCTTTCGCCATATTAGCTTTATTGCTGGACATTCCCAAGACAGGTCCACGTGTTTCTGTCATCCGCATTGTGACTCAACCCCTAAACACATCATGCGTCTAAGAATAGGCCTCACCCCAGAACCAGCCTGGTGCTGTCAGCATGGCAGTGCCAGTGTCTCTCTTCATGTGGATCAGAGGTGCTTCTATTTCCTTCTCTGCATCCTCTCTTCACCCCTCACAACGCTGCCTTTTTAAATAGTTCCACCAGCCACCCCGTAGGATGTCTTGCATTCTGGATTAGCCTGCAAATCTAGCCAAGTGCGCTTTGGTTTGGTCCCTTCTCCCGGAAGCGGAAGCTCACACCGGAAGTGACGCAGAGGCTCCATCCGCACGGTCTGCGCTTGGTGGGCTCTGTTCTTTAGAATCACCCTCGCGGGGGACGCCATGCCTGGGCCCCCGTTAATGACAGTCACGTCACCTGATGTAGGTGGCAAATGCTCATGTGTGCCGCTGTCCAGTGCACTTGTCCGCTGTAGTTATCAAGAGCCTTTCCTGTGACAGTTCATCCCACGCAGATTTTCCCCTCAGTGAGCATCCAGGGCGGTCCCTGCCTGAGTCATGAATTGACTGGGGACGCAGAATGATTTTCTAGTTCTGTCTTTCCCTCCACCCTTAGTAGCTGCTGTTCTCCCACAAAGAAGTGCTTTCCTCCCGTGTGCGCCTCACCACGGGTGCATGGGTTTTTTGTTTCTTGTGTATAACATGCCTTCTTCTTGATGTTCAGATTGTCCCATGCTGGTCACTGTGAGCCTCTTCAGTCTGTGTCCTTTTGACCTCAGCCTTTAGGTAGTTCCTTGCTTTCTGGCACAAGAAGTCTTAGCTCACTACGTACATTTTCCTGCCTTACCTTGGAAACGACTTCCTTGGTGAGGACTGGGGTTTAGACACCAGGCTCTGGGGTGCTCTTCACTTAGCACCCGCCTTGGTGACCATTCATAGCCTTTACTTGAGTAGTGTGTGTATGCAGGTGCTACTGTTCATGTGCAGGTGCCTTCTCATGGACAGTGACATTGTCCCACCAACAGTGCATTAAATCTCATTTGGAAATAACACTTGCACCAGTCAGCATGCCTACTGCTGGGATGAAACACTCAGCACCCACAACTCAGAGGACATGTTTATTTTGGTCATATTTCTGGAAGATTCAGTCTATGTTTGTTGGCTCTAAAGCAGAACCAGTATGGTAGAAGGACCAGGAGGAAAGGTCCTCATCCCATTGGCAGCCAGGAAGCAGAGAGACAGAAGGGGCTGGGGACACAAATGTACCCTTCTAGGTCACAACCCTGATGACTACTTCCAATCAGGCAGCACCTCCCAGCAGTACATTCAGTTACTGACCTCCACAGAGGAGTCCATCACCCCATGATCTGGTCACCACCCACACACGTTAATTAGATGTAAACCATAACAATGCTGCAGTAAATATTCTGCAACACAGCTTGTGCACTAATTGCCCTTCCAAGGACAGAAACCTGGCTTGTGCTCACAGCTGTATTTCCAGCATGGAGCAAGGCTCTGACTCTAGTGGCTTGGTGTCTGTCTCACCAAGGAATTCTTTCACTGGTAGGCAGGGAGGGGTCCTGAGGCCAGGCTCTGAGCAGAGAACCATCTCCTGACTGTGGCTCCTTGTTGCCCTCAGGTATTCCACTGGATGAGCATCGCCATCTTGGCCTTCTTTATGATAGAGATTTCCCTTAAGATATTCGTCTTCCGCCTGGAGTTCTTTCACCACAAGTTTGAGATCCTGGACACAGTGGTCGTAGTGATCTCGTTCGTCCTCGACATTGTCCTCCTGTTCCAGGAGCACCAGTTTGAGGCTCTCGGCCTGTTGATCCTGCTCCGGCTGTGGCGGGTGGCCCGGATCATCAACGGTACCCGAGTCTCGTGGCTATGGAGGGGACAGGACAGCAGTCGGACTGGGCATGGGGTTGGGGCCCAGCTGGTTCTTCAAGACACCAGCCACACAAGTAGTTTCCACCATGGCTACCACCACCACCCAAGAGTCTAAGGAAAAAGAAAGTGGGGACATTTAGTAACCAATTGCTGCCTCTGTGGTCCCAAATGGACAGGACGAGTGCCATGAAAACTAGCTTTCTCCTTCGGGCCTTATTTTTTTGATTATCAAAAGGTATTTAGAGAGGTTAGACTAATCCCCAAGGAGTCTAAGTCTTTTCTCAGAGCATCTCCCCATGCCCCTTGGTATCAGGGGTTTAAACCAAGGCCGTGGTGCTGAATTCCATCTCTGGCCCTCTATTTATTCTGAGACAGGGTCTCGCTAAGTCACCAAGCTGCCCAGGCTGGGCTCCAACTTGTGATCCTCCCGCCTCAGCCTCTGCAAGTTCTCAAAAACAGTACCCATACTAGGTGATCATCTTCTTTTAATTTGGTGTTTCTCAGAGGTTTCCACTAAGCCACTAAGGGAGGGCACCGGCCAGAGGGACCCAAGAAGCTGAGTGACACTGCACATTGCCTTACTCCCTTGCAGGGTATCGGGACTCATGAGCATGAGGTAGCCATGGTTTTCTAAACTGACCACCTTAGTGCTTTTGGTGGGGGAAAGCAGATAAGGCCTATAAACATGCCCTTGGTTCTGGCTCACACAAAGGCATGTGGGAAAATGGTATTTCAGGGAAACCCTTGTCATACATCCTGGGCCTGGGGCAGATGTGACATGGCCTTGGTGACAGCCAGCTGCTCAGTATATACTGTCTGCCTCAGAGGTACAGCTAGGCAGTGTGACTGATCTCTGCAGCACCCCCAGCAGGCTCAGGGCTCCCCAAGTGAGGGGTTCACTGGGGAGGGGAGAGCAGGGAAGGTGTTGGAGGCAGCTGTGCCTCTGTGTGACACAGAGTTGCTCCCCTTGGTGGCCTAGTGACGATAACGAAGCCTGTGAAGAGCCCTGCTTTGGGTTCTGCCAGGGAGGACACTCTCGGTGGCTGCTGGGGAGGCTTCTGCCAAGTGAGTGACAGCCACTGGTTGGTGCTCGCATGCAGCTGTACTCTACCCCACCCCAACAGGCCATGCAACTGGAGCCTGACATCCATCCTGACCGTGTGTGAGGACTTCTCAGGCCATACAGGCCACGGGCACCTGTTGGGTAGCTGGGTACTGCACGGTGCAGAAACGAAACAGCTGGCCCTCTGGTCTTTGACGGCACTTGATGACTGAAGAGTCTGTCACTCCCCTTCCTGACCCTGTGTGCACATGAGAATGTACTGTACATCTCTGTTTTCCCCCAAGTGGTGACAGTAGAAACCAGCATTTCTGACGCCCTGCATTGCTTTCCAGGGATAATTATCTCAGTGAAGACCCGCTCAGAACGGCAACTCCTGAGGTTAAAACAGATGAACATTCAGTTGGCCACCAAGATCCAACACCTTGAGTTCAGCTGCACTGAGAAGGTAAGACCCTGAAGGCATCCTGGTCACAGTCCTCCCCAGCACAGGGTGTCGCATGTCCCTGCAGTGCCTCCGCCTGGTGCCCCTTCCCTGGACTGTGTGGTCCTTGTCCCTTCATACCTTACCCATACCACCTGTCAGAGCCAGGCCTGCTGCCAGTGCCCCTCCTCTGGGCACCTCTGGTCCCCACCATCACTGTGCCCAGCCAGGAATCCCTGTCTGACGGCAGCAGTCTCCTCAGCAGCCTGAAGTCCATGGGACAGCAGCTCTCGTTCCTCCGTGTCCTGTGCCTGGGGCTCCCCAAATGACTGTCACATCCCTGCTGAGCTGCAGGCCAATTCTGATATCTGCTTTTGCAACAGGAACAGGAGATCGAAAGACTCAACAAGCTGTTGCGACAACACGGGCTGCTTGGTGAGGTGAACTAGATGTCCACAGCCTGTGCCGGGGAGACCAGGCCACCAGGCTGCGGGGTGAGGGGGTCCTGCCTCTGCCTCCTGGCCCCATGAGGTTCAAGTGGGTGCGGCCCTGCAGGCTGCTCGGTTCTTTCTCCGTCTGACTGAGAGCTGCCCATGCCCTCCCCTGCACTGATGACAAACGAACAAACCTGGACAATGACTGGTTGTAAATAAAATTTAATCTCATCAGATGTAGAGTTTACAGGTCTTGGGCACCCTTTCCGACGAGCATTTGGAAAGGAAAGCAGCTGGCTTGGCTGCCAGCAACACCCCCCCATCCCTTCTCCTCCAAACACTTGTCCTGCGCCCAGCCCCTCCTGAGATCCAGCTGCCTCAGCTTCTCACTGGCTCCACCTCCTTCTGCGCCTGGCATCATTTTCCTCAGCTACCATACAATTAATGCATGAAAGAGCCGCGCTCCTTCCCGGCCCTCCCTCCGTATTCTTCTCTCCGCGGCAGCCCACCTGGCCACCCTGTGCAGAGCTGGCGGAGCTCAGGGGGAAACGGCAATTAAACCCACTCTGGCCCTGTAATTAACGTGATCTTTGGGGAATTTGCCCCTCATGAGGCTTTGTGCTTTCCTTGCATGATTTTATACAGTATTTTGCTATTTTTGTACTTATTTCAACGGGACTGAAAAGAAAAGCTGGACTCTGAACAATGAACATTTTTAAAATAACTCACATCAAAGCAGGGATGGATGCACCTGATGGACCCTCCCTGTTCGCACCATATTAGTCTCTTCCCTTCGGTCTCCGAGGGACAGCTCAGTTTCCACCTAGGACCTGAGTGCAGAGCGCTGGACGTGACCAGCTCAGAATTAGAACCGAGCTGAGTGCAATTCCCAAGAGGAGAGGGGAGTGTGTGTGTGTGGGCTTAAGTGTGACACCAGGGCAGAAAGGAGTGTGACCCAGTGGTCACCAGCTCCAGGAGGCCTGCAGCCCTGAGTGCACACTGTCCCACGGTGCAGCCCTTCACAGCAGGCCCAGCAGTGACCACTCACATCACGCAAATGGGAAGAAGAAGTCGAAGGGCAGCCTGGCGTTGATGGTGGGCCAAGCTCGGAAGCCGGCCACTGCTGGTGCAGACACGTCCACAAAGGTCACCACAGTGGAAACCACGATTGTCCTTTGACTTCCTGCCTGGGGCTAGAGTGAAATGTCAGCTGCATGCCCGGCCCCCCAGCTGTTAGCAGGAGGATGAAGGGGGACTCTGCCTTCCCCACGGGGCTGCTGCTGACCCAGGAGCCTGAGGGCATGTGGAGGGAGGAGAGAAGGGGTCTGCCCCGGCATCCTGACCCCACCAGCCTCAGCCATGTCTCAGCACTCACGAGACTCCCATGGGTTGAGTCTAAGCCAGAATGCTGACACTGATGGGGTCTTTTAAGTATAAGAATGACTGAAAAACTGTATTAAAGATTACAGATTGTTTTATCAGGTAATAAATTTCACCTGTCCAACCTGGGTTTTGTTTGGGCTTCTTTGGGAGGTAGTGTATGTATGGTCTTTTTTTGAGACAGGATCTTACTATGTAACCCAGGCTGGCCTTGAACTTGCAATGATCTTCCTGCCTCAGCCTCTTGGGTGCTGGGATTACAGGTATAATCCCAGATGGGCTTGTCTTAACCTATAGTTTTTGGATTTTGGTTTTTGGTATTGGGGAAGGAACCCAGGCCTTGCTCTCTTACTGAGTTCCAGCTCCAACTTATTTTTTACTTCTGGGGAGCTGGGGATTGAACCAGGGCCTATACCCACATAGCCTTTAAGCTGCAGCCAGGCCTACCTGTGGAAAGGCGGAGGAAATGAGATTCGCTGTGACGTTTACTATTCTGGCCTGGGGGTTCAGCAGTGACCCGTACTTCGTCCACTTCACCTCTATGACCAGAGCCACTGGGAGCTGACAAGCATCCTGCAGAATGAGATGCCAGTCAGTGATCAGAAGATTATACAACTTCAAGTCAAACCTGATCTGTAGTTGAGTTTTAATTGCAAAATGTCCCACATATTACAAAATGTTCTGAACAAGAGAATGAATAGACTCCACAAGTGCAGCTCGAAACAGCTTTGACAAAGCACATATCATTAAAGCACTCAGTGCTCCAAAAATACTGCACCACCTAGTATGACTCTCCCATCCCCACTGATTTCCAGAGGCTGGTGTCACTTGCAAGTGGGGACCTTACGGGCTCCAACTTCACCTACCTGTCTACACCTACCTCAGGAGAGGGCCAGGGTGTGTACAGAAAGGCATTAACTGAAGTTAAACCTGACTGCATGTGTCATTAAAATGCTCTCAGAGGACATCTAAACATTCTTCCCATTTGTCCAATTTCACCAACTGGCACCTCAGATGTGACACCTGGGCTTTGGGCAGTGCCTGTATGTTGGGCACTGGGGGCTCAGGCTGGACCTCTGCTTGGGTGGCCCTGAGGAGAACATGGGGACCTGGGCTTTGAGGACCCTGGTGCTGCCTCAGTGTCTCCAGCTGGCAAGTGTGATAACTTTAAGCCACGTGGTGGGTAGGGGGAGACCCCACTGCATGAGGGTACTTTTCTGTGGGTTTGAAATTCTCCATATAAAAACTTTGTTCTAAATACTGCTCTCAGGGCATGAAAAGCTAGAAGGCCTGGTAATATACCTGGTGCCTGCCAAAAGGTGCCAATGGACTGCTTAGCTCAGAGCAGCCTTTTAAAAACCGTGTGGGCTGCGGGGTCCTTGCCAGCACCCTATTACCAGGAGAAGCTGCTGTGTGGAGCTGTTGGGCCCAAGTGTGGCCGTGCTCCACGCCGCCCACACCTGGGTTTCATGCAAAGCCTGCTCCAAGCTGCTGAGCTCCCTGGGCCGGCCAGCACAGCCACAAGCAGTGCCACCTCTGTCCCCAGCCTGTCCCCCTCCAGGGGAACAGTCCTAACTGGTGACTTCACCCAACGCCAAGAAGCCAGGAGCGAGTTGCTAGGTTCCCTAGGGGTAGAACTGAGCCAAGGCTGAGTAGCAGGGACAGAGATCCGGTCTCAGGTCTTCACAGGGGACTCTACAGGGAGGGAGGGCTTCTGAGTGTCCTCACCTCATCGTGCCCTGCTACAAATATGCCCAGAGCACAGCGACAAGAAAGCTGGGCAATTAGGGCATAAGACGGAAAGCGCACTGTGGTAACAGGACGGCCCACACTTTGCCAAGACAAAAGAACAGGTGGGTGGGGAGACACATGTGACAGGGCCCCTATTTATAGAATGTTGGCTTCCATGAAACTCGCTGGGGAACTTTGGCATTAAAAGCGCTGTGTGGGCTGCCCAGAGGTTGTGGGTGGCAGCGGTGCGGACAGGGGGGCAGACAGCTCATCTCTGGGGTGGCCTTGTGCTACCCCCGACAGGCTTGGGTGGCACTGATGACAGTGAGCAGGGTAAGCACCCTTTCTCCAAAATGCCAGGGACTGGGAGTATTTGGAGGTTTCTCTGGTCTGGGGATATTTGTGTGGACACAAGTGGGACAGCCAAGGGCTGGGGCCTAAGTCGACCTGAGAGATCTGTTGCATACACTGCTCATCCACCGCTGCAGGGGAACTTTATGCAGCATTCTTATTGCTCCTGTCTTCTACCACTGTCATATAAGGCCAGGTGTGGAGCTTTCCACTCGGGGGACTCAGAAAGTTCCAGATTGTGGAACAGTTCAGAGTTTAGGAATGAGGGACGCCCAGCCTTTAGGAACAGGATAGCCATCAGTAGCAGTTCCAAGTTATGGGGTGACCACCCACTTGCCAGCAGCCATACACCCAGCCGCGTTAACTCCATTAGCCCAGGTGACAGTCCCATTTCACAAACAAGGAAACAGGCTCACACCTGGAAGGCTGCTGGCCAGAAGTGAGCGTGGTGGTGCCTGCCTGCACCCCAGGCTCCTCAGGAGGCTGAGGCTGCCTGTAACAGTGGACAAGATCAATATTCAGGGCTCAGGCCATGCCGACAGATAGCAAAGCCTGAGCTCTGTCCCCAGCTGCCCCTGTCACCCAACCCAGAGGTAAAAGAGACTGCTAGCATCTGGCCTTCAGCTTTCCCCCCTTTACCGTGACAGTGGGTGCATGAGTGACGAAGTGGACAGGCACCCAGTCCAGCACATCCTGGGCTCTGGAATTGCCGAACGGGGCCACGTAATCCGGGAAGCCCTGGCCCTTCAGCAGGTCCTTCAGCCTCTGTGCCACAAGCCGGCACGGGATGGCGGGAGTCAGCCTTTGGGGAGGAAAAGAGCCGACTAACTGTCAACAATTGTTTTTTTTTTTTAAACTTTTACTTTTTAGTGCATGTGACACTGGCGTTGAACTCAGGGAGTGAAGGGTTACATGAGCAGCCCTTTCTTTTCTTTTTTTTTGGTACTGGGGATCGAACTCACAACCTTGTACTTGCTAAACCCCTGGGTATGTTTCGATTTTTGAGACAAAGACTCGAGGTTGCCCAGACTGGCCTTGAACTTACTCCTGCCTCAGCCTCCTGAGAAGCTAGGATTATAGGCAGGTGCTACAATACCCAGCCCACCAGCAGTTTTTTAGTTGGTTTTTTGTTTTTTTTTTTCCTTTTGGTACCAGGGATCAAACTTATGATCTCATGCTTTCCAGGCAGGTGCTTACACCACTGAGCTAAATCCCTGGCCCCACCAGCAGTTTTTACAGGCCTCCGTGAAACACATGCCTCTCCAGTTTCATTATTTTCTCCCTCTCCAGAAGGGGGATCTTTTGATAGCAGCTAACGTGTTTCTTAACATTGCTGAATTCTGGGCACAGAGGGAATCCAAAACAGTGTTTCCCGAACTGTGTTCATGGGAGCTCTTTCTGTACAAGATGGGACCATGGCCAAAACCTGGGAAGACACTGCCTTCCGTGTCTCCTGTCCTGCCTGAAGGACACTGACATGTTACAGGCAGTGCTGGGAAGTCCTGAAGGAAGGAATCCTGGCTTTAGCTGTCCTTCACCGTTTCTCAACGTATTGTAGCACAGCCCTGTGCCTGTGGACATCTTGCAGGATTGGACCCCAGGCAGCCTATAAAATGCTGGTCTAAGGAGATCAGAGCTCACACTACAGATGGTGAATTGTGGCCTAACAAAACATGACCAAATCACTCTGGGGAAACGTGCAAAGTGGGTGGGTGGTGGAGTAAGGAGGATGAAGGGCCAAGAACCATGTCTTTGTTTTCCACAGTGAAAAACAATAAAAACTCATGAAATCACAGGTGTGGAGTGGCACACGTATCATCCCAGTGCTCTGTAAGGCTGAAGCAGGAGGATCACACATTCAGGCTCAGCCTGGGCAATTTGTTAATTTAGAGATACTGTCAATAAGTGAATAAATGACAGAAAAGAAGAAAAGCAAAGCAAAGAAAAGCCAGCCAGCCTGGGGAGGTAGCTCAGTGTCAAGGCCCTGGGTTCAAGTACCGGTATCAAAAAAAGCCAAGAAATGCTATGAAGTGTGGGCTATTTGAAGACTTGGGGATAGATTCACAATGACCAGCTATATCGTTTGAAAGTGGTTGCCTCTAGGACGGCACATACGGGAGTGAGAGCTGCCGGTATATGACAAGCTGTGCAGGGCTCCTTGACATCATGTATTACGTAGCATTTGATTAAAAAAGATAAAAACAGCACACTGAGGCTCCCTTTCACTGGTTTTCCTGTGCTGTGTATATTAAAGTTCCGATATATGGGACAGACTTTCGGAGGAAATATTTTCACCCTGAACTCAAGTTCCGTGCAACCTTAAACATAAAACATAGGAAGCTTGGCAGTTTTTCCCTGGCCACCTTGCTGTGACCTTCCTGCCGCTGGTGAATAACAGCGCTGGGCGCTCTGTGCCTTCCACAGGCTCGCTTGGCTGCTGAGGCAAGCTCCAGCTCCAGGGGGGAGGGGCAGGGCACTGTGCTTTCTATTGCACACAAGCCCCACAGCGGAGTCACCTCTCACCTGAGCTGGCAGCCCGTCTGCGTGTTGTAACCGAACAGCACGGGGGTCCGGAGCCCCTCTGCCAAGAGACAGTCTTGATCAGCCGTGCTACGGAGAACAGTGAGTTGTCCGTATCTATTCGTGGTCTGGATAATTGCAGACTTTCACTGAGAGTTAAGGGAAAACTGCTCAATGCCAGAGCATCCTGATTTTCAGGTAAGAACGTGGTATCCCTTGGTGTCATTTGTGGGACCTGAGACATGAGTGAGACCCAGACCAACCCACTACCACCACCAACAGCAAAAAACTCCACTGTAACTATGCTTTGATTAGCACATCTTTGGGAGAAACGGCCTCAGAAACTGGCCCTTCAAAATTAATTCCAAATTTTCAAAACCACCAAGTTGATTTAGGAGGCTGTTTAAATGTGAAATAGAATGTGCCCAAACATCAACGCTTCTTTCTTCAGATGTGTTTTAGACACTGGCATCTTCCCATGCCATGTACTGTCTCCAGACAGCAGTGTCCACCAACCTCCACCCCAGGTGACCTGGAGGAAGCTGCGCCTGGCGGTCTATCCCACACTCGAGCCTTCTGCATGCAAAGGATATCCCTTTGGGGGCTGCAGCCCTGCAACAAGTGGGAGCCCCACCACGTAACCAGGGTTGCCGCTGAGAGCAACGGGCCTTGTGTTTTGCTAAAAAAAAAAAAAAAAATGCAGAAATGCCCTGCCTCACAGATGCTCATTTTAATAAGGAAACAGCAGGGAGAGAAATGAAATGCTTTTCATAATAAAATCTGGAATTACCAACCTATAAAACAACCTCTCCCCCTACTCAGAACTATAAATACATCTGCTGAGTGTGGGAGTACTTCATGCTGTAAAAGAACAAGCGAACAGGCAGGGGACCCCGGTCCTAAAGGGAAGAAGCCGCAGGCCCACCTTGTGGTGGTGCTGCTGTTGACCTGGTCTCCCATGCGGTGCCCAAGCCCTGTCTTCAGTACAAAGGGTTAGATGCGGTCACGCTGCTAAACTAAAGAAGTGATAATTTCTTTTTAACTCGGTGGTTAAAACTTGCACAAAATTGCTCCAACTTACCTGAATGAAGCTAATTTCAAACTTCTGCTGCAGGGGGACCACTGCACGGCTAAGGGTCCCCAGAAGCAGTGAGAGGCCGGCCCCAGTGACCTCGCCTGTGTCTGTGTACGTGAGGCTGTACTTCACCTGCAACAGAATGAAACCCCAAGTGCACCGGCTCCCCTGATGGTCCAGCAGCTGTGCTATTAACAGAGGAGCCGTAAGCGCCACAACCTTCCCGGCTCTGGCGGGCTTCCTCTGGTGTCCGAGCAGTGCTCCCTCGGCATTACCCAATGGATGGGTCACCAGGGCCCCTCAGTGACCGGCCCAGCTCTGCAGACGAAATGAGTCCCCACAAATACAGTGACAGCAATGACAAGATTGGGATGCCTTCTCACAAGTTGCTAAGTTTGTGCGACAAGTAAAGAAGTATCCTCTTGCACAAAGGCAAGTAGGAGACCAGGTGAACAGCAATGCCACCACAAGGTGGGCCTGGGACCCCTGTGGAGAGCATCCCATTACCCCAAAAGACAGGCAGAGCTGGAAAGGCCACACTGGGCACCTACTTCAAGTACAACGTTAATGCAGATCCTGTCGTGCCCGGAACCACTGAGAGACGGCAGCCATTCGCCAGTGTCCTCCAGGCGGGTCAGTGTTTTATTTAGAGATTGAAGAGTGATGGACTGGACAGTGATCGGGACCTGCGACGTGAATAAGACCTGGATTATCAGCAACTCCACACTACAACAGAGGCGATGGGGCTCCAGTAATAAAAAGCCTGGGACAGCCCGACCTGATCGCAGTGCGGGAGGCGGAGCAAACCATAAAGCCAGGTGGCCGGAGCTTGGCTAGTGCGCACCAAAATACCCACAAAAACAAGAGGCAGTTATACATGAATTATAAACCCTCTTACCTTCCATTAAGAAGTACTCTTACCTGTGTCAGTGAATTGGGCACCTAGATAAAAAGAAACCACAACAAAATCTGTTAAGTGCAACAAAGAGAAGCATTTTCATAGCTCTTTCAGACCTCAGTCAAGGCCACACTCATGCTCAAGGGTCTCACAAGCAGGACAAAACTGCCTTAAACAAGATGGGCCCCTACGTGTCTGCATCTGGGCCACTGCCACTGCAGCTTCCTTCTCTTTTTACTTCCTTCTGGTTGGAAGCAGCATAGGCCCCTCAGCCTGCTGGTGTCGTTACTGTACCCTGCCACCTGCCCATCACTGCCAGAAGGGAAGCATAAGAAGGGGAGACCACCCTCCTGGCAACTCTAGAGGCACCAGCCCAGAGCTCCCCATGGCCTCATCCCGTCCTCCTGCCATGGCGAGCCCCCCAGTGCCAAGCTTTGTCTCCCAATGCAGCCAAGCTCTCCTGAAGGGAGAATTCCTCCCCTTCCTGACCTTCATCTCCCTCCCCTTCCTGACCTTCATCTCCCTCCACTGCCTGTCCTTCATCGCCCTCCACTTCCTGTCCTTTATCCCCCTCCACTTCCTGTCCTTCATCCCCTTCCATTTCCTGTCCTTCATCCCCCTCCACTTCCTGTCCTTCATCCCCTTCCACTTCCTGTCCTTCATC
>PVLA01013659.1:0-10169 GCA_004027455.1 Hydrochoerus hydrochaeris
TTTTTTTTTTATGCAAAGGAATAACACCGAGCCATAAAGAAGGATAAACTTGAGACATTTAAAAGTAAGTGAATGCACCTAGAAACTATACACATAAGTGAAAAAAATTAGACACACATGTAAATATTGCATTGTTTCTCTGGTGTGAGAAACTGAAAGGGTAAAGAAAGACCAAAATGTATAATAGATATTGCAAAATAGAAAACATTCAAATGGGAAGAGACACACGGGAGAGGAAGAGGGAAAAGAAAGAAGGGAAAAGAAAAAAATAAGAAAAAGATAAAATGGAAACAAAGCTTTGCAAATAAGGGGGAAGGGGACAAAAGAAAGGAGGAAAATAGGAAAAAAATAATATCAGGGTACATCATTTGTGGGTAAAAGTTTCCTATGATGAATGTGATCATTATTTATCATAAACTGTATCAATAAACAATGATTTTTCTAAAGTTAAAAAAAGTACTGGGAAGTGAACCCAGGGCCTCTACTTTGAGCTACATCCCCAGCCTTTGTTTATTTAGAGACAGACTCTTGCTAAGTCACTAAGCTGCCCTGGGAGGCCTTGAACTTGTGGTCTTCCTGCTTCAGCCTCTCAGAGTGCTGGAATTACAGGCATGTGCTGCCACACCCAGATGGATTTTCTTTTTCTGAGATGGACATTGATAATATGCTTTCACCCAGTAATATTATAGCTCCCCATTCCACTTGCAAAATATTAACTGTTTCAATGTTCAGCAAATTTATTACTCACCAATAGACTTTCACAGTGCTCTCATGTTCATTCTGCATAAAATCCTGGATAGAGGTTTAATACTGAATTCCTCTTACTACAAATCCACTTTGCACCTTTTATTACCCAGATTTCTAATAGCTTGTGATATGTGGTTCACTGAAATGCTTCAATGTATTCCTCAGGTATTTAATTTATCTTATAGGATAAATAGTTGGAGGCACATGGAGTAAATTTTTTCACTACACAAAATGGATCATAGGAGAGGAAAGCAGTGGATAAAATTCAGCTGCATCCACTCACTGTGCAGTCTCGAATTTGCTACTAGGAAGAAGGGGATGAATTTGTAACTCACATCATGTTTCTGTGTGTGTTAATGATGACCCCGGCTGGAGAGAGAAATAAAAAAGCAATAAAAGATCGTAGCAGTACACAATAAATTTTAACAAAGACTTTTGAAACACTTGCTGAGCATTAGGCCTTGAGAGCCCATAAAGCAGGAATTCCCAGGGCTCAAAATGAGTGGGTGACTTGACCAGTTTGCAAATGAGCCCCTCAGTTTGTGTCTGTTTCCCCTACCCCACCTTGGTGGCATCCATTCGACACTCACGTGGGTACTTGTTTGGATGATAGATTATGTAGTGACTCCAAAAAAAGGAAAAATTTATTTCAGACTGAGCGGGAAAGTCATGGTAAGTAAAACAGCACAGTCTCTTGTTTGACATGAAAGGAAGTTTGGTAGGGAAAATTGGACAGGGTAGAAATAGAGTAAAAAGAAAGAGAAGATCTAAGATAGTAAACCCCTACAAACCACTTTTAAGGAGTCTTAATTTTAGTCTTGAAGGCGGTGAGTACTAATAGTGGTGCGGGGGCAGGAAGATGACAAAATTACCTTTAGTGATGAAAGAGCAAAAATTTCCCTATACTATACTCCATTCCCATTTCCCAGCCCCATATAGCTAGGTCTAGAGAAGCAGAAAGGGGAATCGTGTAATCACTGCCACAACAGAGTGCAAACACTCTCAAGCTGACCTCCCACTTAGCTCCTTGGCATGAATGACTGACCCTCTCCCTTCTCTCTGTAAAACACACCCACTGCTGCCACTGCTGTGGGTAACGGTGTACTGCTGCATAGTGAGCTCCAGTGGTGGACTGAAATCATGATAAACAGTGTACTCCAGCTGGGCATAATGGCACAAGCCTGTAATCCTAGCTCTCTGAGCAGCTGAGGCAAGACGATCTATGTTCAAGACCAGTTAGACCCTATTTCAAAATAAAAAATACAAAAAGGGGCTAGAAACATAACTTAGTTTGAAGGCCCTGTGTTCAATCCACAGTAGTTCAGAAAACAAATAAGTATAAAGTTATACGACAGTTGATACATAAACCAGTAACATAGTCATTCATTATCACCATCGAGGGTTATGTGCGGATCACTGTATGTGCTAGAATTTCATATGTTGAGCAGCACAGTAGTTTTGCTGGCGCAGCATCGCCACAAACACCTAAGTAATGCATTGTGCTACTGCGTTATGGTGCTTCCCATCACATTAGGTAATAGGCATTTTTTTCTGGCTCCACTAAGATCTAAATGAACACTGTGATATTTGTAATTCATTATTGCCTACTTAGCACATGACTGTAAGAAAAGTTCACACACTTTGAAATTCCTGAATTTTCCCCCTACCCAGGACATCTTCTGCATCAGAATATTCTCCCTAGTCACTATTGTGACAGCTTTAGTAATTGTGTGGTCACATTCTGCCAGGGACTCCAATACCAAGTCCTCATTGACAAGGGGACAGCTCTACTCTAACCGTCAAACCTCTTCTGTCATGGTTCATTTGGCTTTGTGCTAAAATATGAAGTAGATGTGACCCAGCCTGTGCAATTTAGTGACTGGGTTAGATCTTGTCTCAAAAGCAAAAAAGGGCTGGGGGTGTAGGTCAATGCAAAGGTTCTGGGTTCAATCTCCACAATACAAAAGAAAAAAATAGTGTTTTGCACTTTTATTTTTTTAGTCTTTGTGCCTTTGACTTCTTTCACAGAATTAAAGCATTTGGAATTTTATCAATGTTAGTGTGTCCTAAACTCTATTAGTTTGTTTTTCATTACTATAGTGAAATACCCAAGTGAAGATAATTTATAAAGAAAAGAGTTTAACTCATAGCTCTGGAGGCTCCAGGGCCCACATCAGGTTATGATGGCCTTTTACTTGGAAGAGGCCTGAGACATCACATGATGAGAGACAAGAGCACCCTCTCTGATGTCTCTGCTCATACATAAAGCTATGAGTGTTGAATGATGGAGGTGCCACCTGGATGACCTTCTCTAACCCTAATCAGCCCCTAAAGGCCCTATCTCAAGATCATAGTTGGATTAAGCTTCTACCCTTTTAATACCCCACAAGGAGGATGAAATTTTGACACATGATCCCTTTGGGTACACACTAAAACTACATGTAAAGCACAACAGCCCCTTTTGATAATACCTGAGTTTATGCTGATAACTCAGAGTGGAGACCCAAGATATCCTTGGTGTAGGTCCACTTACCAGAAAGACTAAGTGACTACAGAAGTAGAGGATTAGAATGGTAGGTCCCAACCCCAGTCTCCAGGAAAAAGTGGAGGGCTAGCTATCAAGCACTGTAAAAACTCTTAGACCACAAGATTTGAAGAGCACCAGGGTTGCTAAACTCATAGAACTGCTGTGAAGGTGGTAGACCCAGCGAGGAGCACTATACTGTCTCTGTCATCCCTCATCCTGGGCCTCTCTTCATCTTAGTGTCCATCTTGTGCTCCAAAATACACTCTAAAATAAACTATAAATAGAAATCAAGTGTTTCTCTGAGTTCTGTGAGATATTCTTTAAGAGCTGACAGAATCAACAGGATATGAGTATGTGAGAGAGAGTTTATCAGGGAATCAGACTCACTTTCAGAAGTTAGGAAATCACAACACACATTGGCAGCAGGCTGAGGAACCTGGAATGCTGATGGTGTGGTTTAGTCTAAGTCTAAATGCCTCAGAACGAGTAAAGCTTGTAGTGTAGAGCTCAAGGATATGGATGAAAATCTGGAGAGTCCAGAGTCCAAAGTCCAAGACAGAAATGAGCGTGTCACAGCTCTCTGGGGGGCAGGGTGCAGCAGTTATTCACCGCCTACATTTGTTCTATCCAGGCCAGGCCAATTGAATGGGTCCTGTTCATATTGAAGGCAAATCTTTCCCATCTCCTCTCTTCTCACATGCCTGGGAGCTGAGATTACAGATCTGCACCACCATGCCTGTTTTTTAATGTACTTTTTTATGGCTTGTATCTAAATGTCCCCCCAAAGCCTCATGTGTTCATAGATGGGGCTTTTGGGAGTGACTGGACCATGAGTGTGAATATGGACTAAGGTTGTGGTAACTGGATCACTCCTCTGATTGGATTAGTAGAATTCCGGGTGTGCCTGGATGGACTTACTGGACAGAAAGCCTACCCTCCATGTGACTTTCCTCCTTTAACATGTGCCTTTCCTCCTTTAACTGATGGGCGTGGGATGTTTTGTTCCTACAACAAGGAAATAACTAAGACATACTTCTTGATCAAGTTGACGTTTAAAATTAAATATGATTCTTGGTCTATAGTGAGTCAGTCAGAAGTATAGAACAACCTATTACTAGTGATGAGTATATAAAGCCAAGTAGCTCTGTGGGCTGAACTTTCAACCTTCTGTGCAATTTGACATTATCTCTAGGTCAACAGTGTCAGAATGGAATTAGATTACAGGTCAGGGGAATTTCTTCTTTTTAATTTTTAAAACAATTTTATTACTCTTCATGGTACATAATGATTATATTCTTCATGGGGTGTTGGTGCATGTACATAACACAATTTGACTCTTTGGAGCCTCTTCCTTTTTGCTGCCTTCCTCCTTCTCCTTCTCTTGTTCCCCTTCTCTTTTGTAATAGATTGACTCCCTGTTTTCTATTTTATATTATCTACCTTTAATTTTGCTATTTATTCAAATCCTTGGTTTCTTACATAAGAGAAGCCATGTGATATTTAAGCTTGTGTGTCTAACTTATTACACCTAATATTATGATCCTTTTAAGATGCATCCATTTTCCTACAAATGACTCGTTTATCTTTATAGCAGAGTAGTACCCCAGTATAACTGCCACCTTTTCTTTATCCATTCTCCTGTTGATAGACATAAAGACTATTTCCAAGATGTAACTATAATGAGTTGTGCTGCTATAAACATGTTGCCCCTGTATCACTATAAAATGATATCTTTAACTCTTTCAAAAAAGTATTTAAAAGGGAAATAGAATTTCTTAGTGTAGGAAATTCCATCCATGCACCAGGACCCAAAAGTGTTCTATATTGAGTATGACAGTAGATTGCTGCTATTTTAAAAATAGCATGGACTGGGTGGCTTCCAGACAACAGAAATTTATTTCTTATAATCCTAGAGACAAGGACATCCAAGATCAAGCAGTGGCAAATCCACAGTCTGGTGAGAGTTCCTCTTAGCCCATGTCTCCCTGCTGTGTCCACTTATGGTGTAAGGGACAAGCTGGGTCTCTGGAGTCTAAGGCACTAATTCCAATCTTGCAAGCTAATTACATCCCAAAGTCCCTTCTTCCTAATACAATCACCCTGACTGTTAGTATTTCATCACATGAGTTTATGAGGGACACAACATTCACACTATGGCACCATCTTACTGTCTTCTTTCTCAGGCTAGTCCTCCTACCAGCTGAACACGTTGGGTGTTCTAGTAGTAGAGGACAATCTTTAAGTTAGAAGTACAAGAAGTCTATCAGAAAAATGGTAAACCAAGGGAGACACAGTTAGGAAAGAGAAGGCTCAGACTGTGGTGCAGATGTGACAAAATCTCAAGCAGCCTAATGTGGAGCTCTGAAGAAAACATTGCCTGTCAGAGAAACCCTAGAAATGGCTGAGCCTTGACCATTATTACCACATTGTTATTGGCTGACAGCTACCAGGAAAGAGATTGTCTCCACTGGAATGCTGTGGAGATGTTAAACATACAGACAGTGCATAAAGGGTGAGTTCCAGCTAAAGAAAAGGTATAAACAGTGTATCTCCACGACTGTTCCAGTAATATAGCCTAACAAGGCTTTTAGGCTACCTACAATGAGTAGAAAAAAAAAAGGGGTGTAAGGTTGAAACAAGGCAGCTTTATTGAGAGTTGATGGATAAGCAATTAGAAGAGATCTCCCCAATTGCCTGTCACCAGGCAAAGTTCAGCTGTAAGCTGAGAATTTTTTATATGCAGCTACAACATTCATTTACATATTATCTATATTTCCCTTTCTCCTCCCTTCTCTTCCCCATCCTCTTCTTGTCCTCCTCTCCCTCCTCCTTCATCTTCTTCACTACAATGCATAGTTGGACAAATCTAAAGTGTTAACTGATCCTTTACCTACCTGGACCTTTACAGAAAAGCCTGAAGTCTCTTGATATTTATTTTTGAGGTTATTCACATTTATTGTATCTCCGTGGTAAAAAAAAAAAATGCTATATAAGGTGTGCTGCTGCTTTACTCTTCTAAACTCTGCTTTCAGAGGAATCATATCTGTAGCCTGAAATTTTGTCTACAGTAGGAGAACTGCAACATAGAAATGAGCAATTGCTGTAGTTCTGGCCTTTTCCTATTTGGAGAGTTTGCTGTTAAGCACCTATCAGCAGCATTTTTCACTGCAAGGTGTTACAGATTGAATTATGCCGTCTCACAAATACGAATATTGAGGTCCTAGCACCCAGTACTTTGGAATGTGAATGTATTTGGAGTAAGAGTCCCTGGAGAGGTAATTAAGTTTAAATGAGGTCATTAGGGTATGACCTGCTATGCTTTTAAGAAGAGGAAATTCAGACACAAGTACAAAGGGAAGATGTGTCGACATGAAAAGACAGGCATTTACAAGCCAATAACATAGGCTAGAGGCTAAGTAAGAGAACAATTGTAATCACGCCTTAATATTAGACTTCCAGCCGCTGGATGTGTAAAAAAAAATCTTTCTTTCGTGAGTCATCTGGTTTATGGCAATTTGCCACTGCAGCTTTAGAAGATGCAGTTTGTGACCTAAAGAAAGTCAAAGTTCTTACAGAAGTTCATCAAAACAACTTTCATAGAGCTTTGAGCTAGTGACTTTCTGCACTGGCTATTTTTACCCAACTGCATTGTGATAATCTTAATAAACCCATTGGTCACCTTACATATTAAGCAAGCCTTTGGGACTCTTTAAAGACCAACTACCCTAGGAGAATAATAAAGCTCTAGAACTACATTGCTATGGTTTATATCTAAAGTTTCCTGGAAAAATCATGTGCTCAGAGACAGAGCCCGGTTGGAAGAAGCAGGTCACTATGGTCCTGTCCCTGGATCCCCCTTCTCACTTCGCTTCCTGCCTACCATGAGGTGAGCAGGCTTGCTCAGCTATACCCATCTGACATGCCATTTTTGCCTGGTAGCCAATCATCTATGGACTGAATCCTCTAAAAACTGTGATCCAAAATAACCTCCCTTCTTTAAGTTGTGGGTACTCAGTATTTTGTCACGGTGACAAGAAAGCCACATATCCAAAAAAACTTGGTTCTAGGGAAGTGGGTTCCTTGATGTGACTGTACCTGACTATATGATAAAGCCTTTGGAACTTGTTTGCCAGAAGAGTTTGGAAAGTTTAGCAAAGTGTGCTAGAGAAGTATTAGATTTCCATAAGCAAAACCAGGAGTGATTCTGGTTAGAGCTCAGAAGACTACAATTTTGATAGGAACAAGGATAGTAAAGGCCAGGCTCATAGCGTTTCAGTCGGGAATGAGGACTCTGATGGAAGCTAGGCTAGAAGCCATGTGAGTTATGTTCTAGAAAGAAGCTTGCCTAGATTTTTCCCAGGACCTAAAACTTTGAAGAGACTTGGATTAAGGGAGGTAGGCTGATTAGTCTGGTGGGGGATACTTGGGGACAGCCCAACACTCAGGATGTGGCATGCATAATGTGGGCCACTTTCAGTAATACTTATATGAGAATCAGTGGCAAAACACAGAGCAGAGAACTTTGAAGAAGATAATATTTGGCTCAGAAGAGATGACATACAAAGTTGGAGCCAAAAGTAGTGTGGTTGCTTAAAAGATTAATGCCATTAAAAAGGAATTAACTACTTCGTACAGAGACAAGAAGAAAAATCCCTTAAGGATGTTTTTGAAATTGTCAAGACCCCAACACAATGCAGGCTCAAGAGTACAAAACCATAAGCTTTTCATTAGAGAAGAGGATCTCTAAGGTGCCTGCTTAAGAAGAGGCATCTAGAGAACTGGTTCTCTGTAATTCATTTCTTTGTAGTGACCCACCCCAACTCAGAGGCCACTGTAGTCATGTCCAAGGGAATCCAGCTATTGCTTAAGCTGGAAGTCAATCTTGGCATTGACCTCATGGTGCTGATTTTATAGATATGCAGAATGCAATAGTAGTAGGGACATACAGACTTCCACTCAGGTTTCAGAGGAGGTTCTGGGAGGCCAAGAAATGTGCTTTTGTGGAGTGTGAAGCTGTGTAAGTGAAATCAATGGCATGGTGGATCAGGAGATGTCAGGAATGTGTAGTCTGCTAACAAATACAACAGATAGTGAGTGGAGCCACCGGAAGAGAGACACATGCGGGCTGCAACTGTCTAGGTCATACAGGTGGAAATGACCAAGCCCTTTGGAACTCAGACCTTATCAACTACCTACTACAGATGCTGAACTTGAAGCAATGATATTTAATGTTTGCCCTGCTGAGTTTTGACCTTCATTTGGTTTGATTCCTTTCTATTCCCTTTTTCCTCTTTTGACACAGGAGTGATAATCCTGTGCTATTGTATGTCAGAAGTGTCCCAAGTGCTGTAATTATAGGCATGAGCCACCATACCTGGTGATGATAATGTTGGCCACACAGTGGGAATTTTATTGATCTTCATTAGTAGGTGCAATTTTGCCAGTGTCAAACTGAAATATAGCTGTAAAGTGACACATTTATTGGGCAATTTTGACTCAATAATACATGTTATTCCTGTGCTAGAAGTGTTAATTTTCTTTTTGATTTTCTCAGAGGCTCACAACTGAGAGTTTGCCTTGAGTCTCAGAAGAGACTTTAAACTTGGATTTTTCAGCAATGCTGGAACTATTAGGACTTTTGTGGCTTTCAGAGATGCAGCACATGTATTTTGTGTAATGAGATGCACACGCAGATTTTGAAGGCCAGGGATGGAATGTGGCTCTTTAGAAAAGTCTCATGTGTTCACAGTGGGACCTGGTTGGAAAAGAAAGGTCACTGAGGTATATTCTGGTCCCTGCATCCTCCTATCTCACTGTTTCATAGCTGCCTTGAGGTGATCAGATTTCCTCTGCCATGTCTTTCTGTTATTCTGCTTCTGCATTCTAGCCAGCAACCATGAATAGAATCTTTTGAAAATCATGAGCCAAAATAAACCTCCTTTCTTTACATGGTGGCTGTCAGGTGTATTTTTCCCAGAGACAAGAAAGCAACTAATACACAGTGACATATCAAGGCAATACAACTTCATTCCCTCTCATTTTCCATGCCCTGCCTTTCATTAGCCTCATTCCTGAAGTGAAAATAGATAAACAGACAATTTGGGTAATGGTGGTTTGGTGGCACAGCACAAGCACGTTTTTCAGTAAGCAAGTTGAACGACACCCTGAGCTCTATTGTGCTTAGGACAGGATACACTTCTATTCTGAAGGCCATTGAAAGGAAGAGACAAAAAACATGACTGTGTGATTTTCTGTAAGTATGCTTTTTGGTCTTAGTGTTTCTCTGTAACTTAATTTAGGACACTGTTAAGGGGAAATATCAAATTGCTCAGAAAAATCATTCAAAACCTTAGGAGAATAAAATATCACTAAGTGTGTAACTGGTGATTTTGCTATGATATAAATGTGACTTTCAAAATATACTCTCAAGTTAATAGTACTTAGAGTGGCAGACTTTAGGAGATGATTAAATCTTTAGGGCATAGGATTAGGGCCCTTATAAAAGAGCTTAAGGTAGTGGGTTGGCTCCCTTCCAGTCTTTTACATCATGAGGACACAGTAATTGTGTCCCTTTTTGCGGCGCCCTTTTCTGTCCATGCCGCGTCCTAGTCCATCCACGCCTTGTGACAATCGCTTCTCCAGGAAAAGGATACCGCATGTGGGAATTGGGCGCAGGGATCTTGGAATGTTTTGTACTGATAATTGTAATTTGTGTAGTTCACATGTGTATGTTTTTATGTAATGCTCAATATGGAGTCGAGGGTAGAGACTCCGGAGGGTTGCTGGAGGCCCTCTAGATAACTCCTTTGTGAGGACTGGTTGTGGGGTTTTGCCTTCAGTGAGTAGTGTGAGAGAGTTTATGCAGGAGCTTTGGGTGGGAGAGCTCATGGAGGAC
>PVLA01013659.1:10269-35636 GCA_004027455.1 Hydrochoerus hydrochaeris
AAAGACGGGCAACTAGGACACATATGTTACGCCACCAGCCGCCTAAGACAGGCACAGGACCAATTGCTGTCCTGCAGGCCCATGACGGGTAAGGCCTGGTTGGGTTCATATGAAGAGTCCTTGACCTAAGACAGGCGCTGTCCTCACAGGGACTGTCATACTCCCATAAGTGATAAGGGAAACAATGTAGGGAGCGGCACAATAGCCTCACACATCTCTCCCTCCTGCAGGCATTCAAGTGCATTGGCTTACATTTCCCAAGCTAACTAAGTAACAAGATTGAGATGTTAATTGATACCTATGGCCCTGAGCCTGGGGCGCTCCCTGCTTGGGGTTGAGGTTAATTAATACCTATTGCTTGGGATTGTCTCTGCCTGGCCCTGGGCCTGGGGCGCTTCCTACTTGGGGCTGGGGGTTGCTGCCAAGGTTAGCAAATATATATTCCAGCTTCTAAAAAATAAAGCAGATTCAGATTCACTCACAGACTGGTGTGCAGTGTCTTTTGTCTCTCACTCGCCGACTCCCTGTCCACCTTTGGGAAACCCTAGCCCTGCCGCAGCTGGACTCCGGCACCTTTTTACCCTCTGCATCCTGTCTTACGAAGACACAATAAGTTTGAGAGGAAGTCCTTCCATTCAGCTACCCATCCGTCATTACAGAAGACTTGGAGGCTGCTTAAGCACCCTCAGTCCCTGAGTAACTGGTAGATGGGGCAAATACCAGGTGAGAATACAAGTATTTTACTCTGAGCTGGTCATTAATTCTCTCTGGTCTTTCTTTCTGTGATCTATAAAGTGGCTACATAAACTGTGGATGATCCCTAAGGAAACTTCCAATTCAAGAATTATATAATCAGCCAGGTGTAATGGTGCACACCTGCAATCCCAGCACTTGGGAGGCTGGGCCTGGAGAACTGCCTTGAGTTCAAGGCCAGCCTTGGATACCTGGTGAGTTCAAGATCAGCCTGGACTAGAGAATGAGATCTTATCTCAAAAACTAAAAAGAAGGAAAGGAGGTAGATAATTTCAACTTCTACCTGGTGACAAAATGTTCTACATGTCCAAACATTCCAGAGATTTAATCTAAGTTTACAAACAGGCCAGGCCATACCAAAGAAGAAACAATTCTGCATTGTCTCTACGCCTAGAAGTATGTTTCCTTTTCCATGTTGATTATGTTCTCTGGTTAGGAATGATTTTTTTACACTGCCTGGTTTATCTGGCATAAGTAAGGAATATTTGGGTTTTGATTTGAAAACTCAACTTCCAGTCCATGGAACACTAAATTCAGCAAAAATATACATAATAGGAACCTAACAAATAATAGTTGTTCCTTGTGATTAAGGTAAAATAGATAGGGGAGATCAGGAGTCTAGCACACAGGAGGCCCTGGATAGGGATATGGGGCTAGGAAGGGAAACACAAAGAGAGAGAGAGTGGGGAGGGGATTTGGCATATGTTGTTTAAACTTTAGGGAAATGTGTTAGATGATGGGCTTTTCCTTTCTGCTTCTCAGACAATAGTGATTAGATCAACTGTTGCTAAATCTTTATGCCCATCTGTGAATATGTTACTGGGAGCTGAACCCAGAGCCTTGTGCATGCTAAGAAAGCACCTACCACTTAGCTACTTCACCAGTCTTTTGTTGTTGTTGTTGTTGTTTTGAGACAAGATCTTCCTAAATTTCCCTGGCTGGCCTGGGACTCATGATCCACCTGCCTCAGCCTCCTGAGTAGCTAGAATTTCAGGCATGCACCACTGTGCACCACGAATCTTTATGGCATTTAAAAATATTTTTATGCTTTTTAAGTACTACACTTACGTTTCATGAGACAAATTCATGTTTCCTAATATATTGTATATTATTTTTTGAGTCCACTTCTTAAGGCAGTGACAGCCATGAACATTTTCTTTAGCTTTAAATTTTACAATGTTTAGTATACTTTCTCCTTTCTGAACAAATGAATATTTGAGGGGATAATCTTACACATTAGTTTAAAGTAAACCCCTTAGTTTTGGGTTTATTTCTTATCTTTATCATATAATTAACAGGAGAGGGCAGTCATAGACTACTTTTAAGAATTTAATGGCTTGCATGTATTTCAGAAGCAAAATATCCTATTATTATGCTTTAAAACAAATGCACCAGTGACATATGCTAGATGCTATTTAAACTCATTTTTGATGAATCATTTGTACCTCAGATATATCCCTTAGAATATGGAGGTTCCTAGCACACCTGTCTAATCTCCTATGTAAAAAAGTAAAAATTAAATACTAAGAGCTTAAATGATATGTTTGAGACTGACTACCCAGCCACTTGAAGACAATGTTTACTTTTGTTTTTAGCAACTCCATTTCCTGGATAGGTACCCATGATATAGGAACTAGCTATGAAATTTATAGTGGATTCAGAAGAGGTTTGAAGAGACAGTCTTGAGGGCTGGGAATATAGCTCAGTAGCACAGCACCTGCCTGGCAAGCATGAGATTGTGAGTTGGATTCCTAATACAAAGGGAAAAAAGTCTTAAAAATAGTCAGTTTTATACTTCAGAATTACTTTATAATTCAAAAAGTAATACAAAATCATTAATTTACATTATCTGAATTCGCATATAAGCCTGATATCTTTTGCTGATCTTACTGGCTACTTTTCAGGAACTATATTTCTCCTACTGATATGTTAGATATTTTATGTACATCTTAATTCTTTACTTATCAACATCTTTTTTTAAAAGCATAAAAGTTTGCTTTGTAATATAGTAGTAGGTTGGACTGATTTCTAAAACCATTGTTAATAGAACATTATGATGACATTGATATGATACAACTATTTTTAGCAAGAACTTCAGCAAAAGCTGGCTGTGATGATGCATGTTGTAATTCCAGCACTTGGAAGGCTGAGGCAGGAGGATCACTGGGAGTTTGAGGCCAGTCTAGGAGTTTGAGGCCAGTAAGTGAGTTCAAGGCCAGGCTACACTACATGGTGAGATGCTGTCTCAAAAAAAAAAAAAACTTCAGCAAAAGTTATATCTGATATTATCTGGAATGTTCTAAACAGTTGTAATTCTCACTCTAATGCTATAATTTAAGAAAACCGTGCTGATCAATAACATGAGATGGGATGTTTTTACTGACTTGTTTCTCTTGGGAAAGAGATAAGTTTTCTTAACCTTGTTTTTGACACAGAGGTCTCTACTCTCTGCATCTTTGATAGGAAGTGAAGAGTTTTCCTCTCTGTAACTTCGGTCATAGTCACAGATGTCATCAGTTGGCTTGATATCCTATTTGTTATCTCACAGGAATACGTGTCATCACTAATCTTTGTTTATAACACACTGACAGACTAGAGGTTCACAAAATGCACACAGCTAGGTACACACACACACACACACACACACACACACACACACCCCTCTATGAAGATACCTGCCATTCTAGCCCTTGAAGGACAGAGACACTCGCTTGCCTAGTGTGTTCCTCGCTAAGGCTTGCAGCTGCAGTCTTCTCTGGAAATTGATTCTGACTTAGACAAGCTGTTTCATCTGAGGCAAACCCCACTGATGATGCAGTGATACAAAAACCTTGGCTCGTTTTACTTAATTCAGAATTTCTTTCAAAGGACTGCTGCGGGCCAGAGGAGACCTCTTTTGCAACTGCTTTATAGTTCAGCTTCTTTCTCTAACACTGCTCCTTTCCTCTCACAGGTCTCGCTCCTGAGAGAATCTCTTCTGTGCACAAAATTCCTACATGCTGATCAGAATCTCAAATTTTATTTATTGAGGTCCCTGCCAGCAACAGCTTATATATGTGTACCTGCCAATAGGGGAAGAGAGAGAAATTGGAATAAGTTGACCGTTTTTTTTTCCTATCGCATGTGGTATAATCATGAGAAAAAAAGACAATAGAATAAGATTTAGGTACCTCACAAGATACATCTCCTTTCAAAACTACTATTTTTATTTTTTCCTGTGTTCCTTGCTCTAGATTATCTTCTATTTTCCATCATTCTCCTTATCTTTATAGCTCTAAAGCAGTCTGTTTTATTAAACTCAGTCACATAGTCCCATGAAATGAATTATCACCCCCACACAAAAGGACTCCTAAATCCTTAACTCTAATTTCTTCCCCTCCTTCGCCTCCTTTCTCTCCCTCCTTTTTCCTTCTCATTCCCCCTCCTCTTCCTTCTCTCCTTCGAGACAAGATCTCATGTAGTTCAGGCTGGTCTTGAACTCACTATGTGGCTGGACTGGCCTCTAACTCATTGAGATTCTCCTGCCTCAGCCTCCAAGTGCTGGGATTATAAGGCATATACCACCACACCTGGCCCAGTTTCTCTTCTGAGATACAGGTAAGAAAATCTCAATCAATCTCTCTCTCTCTCTCTCTCCCTCTCTCTCTCTCTGTGTGTGTGTGTGTGCGCGCGCGCGTGTGTGCGCGCGCATCTCCACATGTCATGTAAGAACTCTACCTCTGCAGCTACTTCCATCTCTGCCCTTTCTTTTTGGGGGAAAGGGGCCATGGGTGCAGACAAATGAATACAGGGCTTTTGCACTGAGCTGCATCTTCAGACCTTTTTTATGTTTATTTTGAGAAAAAAGTCTCACTGAACAGCTAAATTATCCAAGCTAGACCAAAAATTGCAGTCTCCTGCCTCAGCCTCCCAGAGTGCTAGTATTAATGGTAGGCATGGATCACCATACACCCAGCTCCTTTGTGTGTGTGTGTGTGTGTGTGTGTGTGTGATACAGCAGATTAGATTAAACCCAGGATGTTGGTTTGTTTTGTTTGAATAGTACTACAAATTTGCTCAGTCTTTTCAAGTAAATTATTTTAATTATTGTTATTCTTCTCTTTTATCATGGTAATAATTGGTCGCTGAATCTTGCAAATCTAGTTGGAAAAGCTAAAAGCTATTTTTAGCTGGCTGTGGTGACACTGATCTGTAACCCAGCACTCCTGGAGCCTGGAGCAGGAGGTGAAAGTTCCAGTTTAACCTGAGCTACTTAGTGACTCAGCGAGCCCTGTCTCAGCACTAAAAATAATAAAAATAAAAATAAATTTTAAAAAGAAGAAAGAACAGAGGGGCTGGGGATGTAGTTTAATGCGAAGGCACTGGGTTCGACTCCTAGAACTGTAAAAACATTTAAGTAATACAGTGAAAGCTGTTGTTTTCTCTGTTTTATTTAGGTCTTGCTCTTCTCTTTTTTTCTCTAGGAGCCTACTCACACATCGGGTTTCATTTCTTATACCCCGCCACTCTTTTTTTTTTCCTTTCAATTCTGAACATCACCGCCTAACCACATGCCACTTACTTGCTGGTCTAGGAAACAAACCGAGTCCCTCGGCGCTGGCAGAAACCCCTGTGGATCCCACTTCCCCATCTCTTGTCCCTTCCTTACACTGCTCGAGTCCTCAGCCCATCCATCTCCTTTCTCCATTGACTTGGCCTTGATGTAAGAGTTTGGGCTCTTGAATATTTTTATGCGCTCAATTAATTGCTTTTACAATTGAATTTATTTTAATCAGTACATACAATTTTGCTTATTAATGGGATACCATGTCAGGTTCCAGTAAATGTATGCATTGGCAACGCTGAAATCAGGTGAAACGTTTCTATTTTCCTTAAACACTTGTCTTTGTGGTGAAAATGTGCAGCTATATTTCCTTCTAGCTTTTTTTCCCCTCTGCAGCGCTGGAGACTGAACCCAGTGACGTTCCTAGGCTACACCAGCGCTGCACCCACAGCTGGAGTTTGGAGATCGATAGTGCGCCTCTGTTACCGCCTTCTCCCTGCCTTGCAGAGCACCACGGCTCTTGTTCCTGTCTAACTACAGCCAAGTCTCCGCTGATGAACACGCTCTCCCCAGCGCTGGTCATCCCCATCCTGTGTCCTTCTAACAAATCAATGTTTTCAGATCTCCCGCGAGTCAGATCATGCGGTGCTTGTCCTTCAGTTAGGCTCAGGCATCCAATTTAGCCTCCGGGACTCTACCTTGGCTTCCTCCAGTCCCAAGTCATTCTCATCCCAGTGGTGTGTGTCCCCGCTAGCCTAAGTCCCCCTCCCTCTATGGGCACAGTGGACATTCCTTGGCTGACCGTTGAGGCTAGGAAGAACTAACTGCTCCTTCTCTCTTTTAAAATTTTTTTAACCAAAAATTTTAAATGAAGACATATTTACATACGCAAAGGTGTACAACTCTTTATATTGTCTCATATTAGTAATATGAGATAGAAACTGATTTTGATAGATCAGTGCATGCGTATAACATACTGACCCCCTGGCTGATCTCCAACTCTCCTTTCTAGGTTCCTATCACCTCTCTTTCATTTTTAGATTACTTACCTGAAAGAAAGCATGCAATATTTCGCTTTCTGACACTGGCTTATTTTGCTGACCCTGCAAATGACATAATTTTGTTCCCGTTCTTAAAGATATTCACATAAATGCATTAAAAATCAGCACCGTGACCCCCTAACCATTTTTTTTTCCGGTACCGAGGATTGAACCCAGTGTCTTTGCAATGAGGTACATTTCCAGACCTTTCCACCCTTCATTTTCAGACCGATTCTCACTAAATTGCTGAATTGCCCCAGGCTGGGTTTGAATTTGGGATCCTCCTACCTCAGCCTCCCAGGAGAAGGTGCTAGGATTACAGGATTACAGACATACATTGGAAAATATTTTGTGAGCACACTCTGTGCTGTTCTGCGCGGTAAGGATGTAACCGTGAGTGCAAAGCCCGGACCGCAGGGCACCTACATTCTAGGGGGGAAAGCGCAGCGGTTCCACCTCCGGCTGGGGGAGGGGTGCTGGCCACGGGAGCCACACACAGCCGCCCGGCAACCTAGTGTGTTCGACCGCTTCTGCCGGTCCTCAGTTCCTTCCACAGTTGTCCGCGGGATTTGCTAGCGATTGTTCCTTCATCCTCCTCAAAGCTGCCTTGGGGCTAACAACTTTTCCTGCCTAAGCAACAGCACATCTGTACAGAAGCCCAGGACTACAATGAGTTCGCTTCCTAGAATGGTGTTTTACGACGCTATACTGAGACATGGAATGCTTCTTTGCATTCTTCCTCCCCCTTGGCTTGAGGCTGGTCATCCAAAAAGAGGCAGAGGATTATTACACAAAAGAAACCACACCAAAAAGGACACTGATTAGCTTTCAGACTCAAAGCTGACTTTCCTGACCTCTCAGGAGGACAATTGTCTTGCAAACCTGGAGAATGAAAACGTTTCCTCAAAGTCCCTTTGCTTGCATTTAACATATCAAAAGCTAGGGCTGATAGCCACTGAGCTTTCAAACCACCACCAGGCACAAAAGGAAACAAACTGTGTTATATACCAGTTCACACGTTTGTATAATATTCAGTATATATACGTGTTACAGCCGAAACAAAAGTTTCACACCCCAAAATGCATGTGGATATATTCTATCCAGCATAATTTCACTTCTTCTTAATTTACTGTTCGTAACAAACTGAGCTGTGATGTGCGTTAAAAAAAAGAAAAAAAAATCAACTACCAGCCTAGGGTTTTTCAAAAGAGAGGATTCAAAGAGATGAAAAAAGAAAGAGGTTAATTCTACTTCTGCTGGAGGGGATGGGCAGTGGCGGGAGGCCAGGCTTGCAGGGAACATCTGAGGGATCAAGTGTTCAATTTCTTGGGGTTGGGGTCAAATGATCGGAAGGAAAATATCTGACATTAAAGCATGGAATTGTATTCATGTGGGCTGTAAAGAGCCGAAAGTTAGGAGTGAGTGCAGGAGAAAGTGGAAGGTCACCAAAACACTGTGAAGCATAGATAAGGGAGGGCAGTCTGCCCGGTGTTTATATTCTTCTAATGATAAGCTTAGGATGAGCTAAACCCACAGCTGGAGTTTGACCAAAGTGACTCTAACGGACATTCCACTGTGCAGGCCCCGCTCCCGATGGCTGGGGCAGTGAAATCCTTCCTCCTGAGAATGATCCTGCAATAATAATTTCTTTTAAGGTGAAGTCATTGGAGACCAGCGGCAGAGCAATCTGCGGTCTGGTTAAACAGGGAGCAATGAATTGTGTACAGGGCCGGGAGGCAAATGGCAGGAGGGAAGTTGTGCAAGAAAGACGGGAATGTGATGATAAACAAAGGGCAGGCATAAAAATGTGCAGACTGCGTACTCAGAGAGCACTCGAGGTCCTGGGGTCTGTTAGAATAACCGAGAAGGCCATGCTCAGAGCTGATGGCAGAACTCTGTGTCTTCTCCTTGCCTCTTCGGTCTGCCCCATCTACACCTTTGCTGCTGCAAGCAAGTGAGGCTGAGGTTGTCTTGAGCTCACTTACATTTAGATTTCTCCTTTCTTACGCTTTGAGGAAAGGGACCGACCCTCAGGGACCATCAGATAAAAAAAAATGAAGCAGCCCAATTGTCTTTGTACCTTTGAGTACAGGAATAAATGTGTGGCCCCAGCCAATAGGAACTTTGCTTAGATATCGCCTTTTAGCAGCCCTTCCCTAACCTCTCTATTTTTAATGTACTCCAAGAGCTCTTTATTCTTCTTTTGTGCTTCGCTTTTCTACATAACGTTTATCACTCTACATAACGTTTATCACAAATGAGCGATAGTGCATGCGCATGCGCGTGTGTAGGGCTGGTCTAATGAATGCCCCCTGTGTTCTCATTGAGAAGCTTCAATAATACTTGTACTTTACCAGTTTTACTTAGTTTATATCCCACCACTTACTTTGCTTTGTTAATGTCTGGAATATTTTAAAGCAAATCGTAGACATTCCCCTCTGTGCATTTCGATCATTAACTCATGTCTGTTTTCCCTTCCTAGAAAGTGAATTTAGCTGGGAGGAGGGCGCACATCTCTATTTCCAGCACTCCAGGAAGCTGAGGCAGGAGGAAGTTGGAGTCCAGGTGGAGCAATTTAGTGACTCAGTGAGACCCTGTCTCAACATAAAGAATAAGATGGAATGGGGATATAACTCATTGTTAAGGCCTTGGCTTTATCTCCAGTACCACTGGGAAAAAATAAGAGACAAGGAGAGACAGAAGGGGAGGGGGGAGAGGCAGACAGAAAGAAAGGAGGAGGAGAAAGAGAGGAGGAGGGAGAAGGAGAAGAAAAAGGAAGGAAAGGAAAGAAAAAAGTTGGCACAAAATATATGCTTAGAAAGTATATTTGACTGAATAAATATGGAATTCAAAAATGTGGCAATTTTAGGCTGCTGATATTTAGGCTTTGTGCGGCAAAGGAAACAACCAACAGAGTGAAAAAGCAACTCATGGAATAGGAGGAGATACTTACAAACTACCTGATAAGGAATTTATCTCCGAAGTATGAAGAATACCAATAGCTCCTTAGCAAGAAAATGGATGATCCAGTTAAAAATGGACTAAGGATCTGGTTAGACATTTTTCCAAGAAGCCATACAAGTGAACAATCAATAAGTGAGCTGTGTGATTCCATTAATATAAACTTTAAAGGGAAAAATTTTTGTGGGTTAGAATCCTGGTTATTTTTGAGGGAGAGAAAAAGGATTGTTCTCTCTTGTACTAGAATTCCTCTGGAAACATGCATATTATCACTGCTGATTCCTTGGCAGGTAATTCTACCCTCCACCACCAAGTTCTGCTGCAGACCACTAGCAGAAGAAGGAGGTGGTAGGTTTGTTCTCTGCCAGCTCCTGTGTTCTCCAAGGATCATGACATTCAGTCCTGTTTCTTCACACTCTTCCCTCTGCCTAGGACGGAATTTCCGCTGCTTCTCTTTCAGCAGAGAAACCTATATTCGTGATTCAAAGCAGAGCTGACACTTCCTGAGGTCAGAGAAAGAGGCAGAGGGCTTCTGTCCAGCCCATCTTCCAAACTTTTAGCTGTGTGTACTTAGCCACTGCTTAAATTTTTAGCCTCAGTTTCTCATCTGTGAAACAAGGATAATGACATTTAGCTCACAGGGTGTTTGAGGAAATAAATGAGATGTTATGGTAAGAGTTCAGTACATATTATTGGTTCTTTTTCCTTTAACCTATAATATCACAAGTTTTTTGCTATGCACTGGCACCTACTAAAAATAATTTTAAAGTTATTACTTTAAAAGATATATTTATTTAGCATAAGTATGCTTGTAGTAGGAGTCAGGCTTACAAAAAAAGAGATATGATTGACAGACAAATTATTACTTTGGCCAGTAATAGCAAGTTATTAAATTAGAAAAAGATCTAATGAGCAAATAATTTTACCAGTATTTAATGGAATTGTTAAGAATTTCAAAGCCATTAAGTACAGAAAAGATTGGATTTTTTTTAGCAAGTTAGAGAAATCAGTGGAGAATCTATAGTAGCCAGAGTGATCTAAAAATATGAATATCTAACCCACTAAGACAAATCTGTGGAAAAAAGATTAAGAACAAAGAAACTTTAAGACCATTTTTCTGATAGGTATTGTATAAAGAATAATTTGGGGCTGGAGATACAGCTCAGTGGCACAAAACCTGCCTGGCAAGTGTGAGGTCTTGAGTTAGTTTCTCAGTATAAAAAAATAAAAAAAAAAAGAAAGAAAGAACGAAAAGAAAGAAAGAAAGAAAGAAAAGAAAGAAAGAAAGAAAGAAAGAAAAGAAAGAAAAGAAAGAAAAAAGAGAATTTAATGTGAAGCTCTTTTGCAGTTATGTGGATTTTTTTCTTTTTGGTACTGAGACTTAAACCAAGAACCTTATTTTGAAAATTTCTAGTTTGCCACAGGGTCTTGCTAAGTTTCCCAGGCTAAGCCATATTTGTTTCTACTGAAAACAAGAAACCCACCAATGTTTTATCATTCTAAAAACAATTTCACACTTTCAAGATAAAATAAAACACTGTCTACATGCAGAAGATTGCATCTAGACCCATATATTTAACCATAAACTAAACAAAAATCAAAATGGATCAAAGATCTAAAATTAAAACAGAAATTCTTAATCTGCTGGAAGATAAAAGAGGTAAAACTCTTGAAGATACAGGTATAGGCAAAAATTTTCTGAACAGAAGCCTAATTGCACAAAAAAGAGTGCCAACAAATGGGATCATATCAAATTAAAAAGCTCCTGCACAGCAAAAGAAACACAGCAGAGTGAACAGACAACCTATAGAATGGGGAAAAATTTGCAACTATTCTTCATACAGAGGACTAATATCCAGAATATATAAAGAATTAAAAAAATTAGACCCCCTAAAATAACAGATTCAACCAAAAAATGGGCAACTAAAATGAACAGACACTTCTCAGAAGTACAAATGGTCAATCCATGAAAAAATGCTCAATATCTCTGGCCCTTAGAATAATGCAAATTAAAACAACATCAAGAGTCCATCTTACTCCAGAAAGAATTGCTATCATTAAGAATCAAATAATAACAAATACTGGTGAGCCTACAGGGGGAAAGAAACCCTTCTACATTGTTGGTGAGAATAGCAGCTAGTTCAGCCATTGTAAAAATCAATCTAGAGATTCTGCAAAACACTGAAGCTACGGCTGGGGATTTAACCCAGCAGTATAAGCATCTGCCTGGCAAGCACTAGGTCGTGAGTTTGATCCTTGGTACCAAAAAACAAAAATACAGAAAAACACACTGAAGCTAGAAATTCCATTTAAATCAGCTATTTCCCTTCTAGATATCTTTCCAAAAGAGTTAAAGACATCATATTTCAGTGATACACACCTACCCATGTTTATAATAGCACAATTCATAATAGCTAAATCTTAGAAGCAGTATATATGTTTATCAACAAATGAATGGAAGAAGAAAATGTGGCATTTATACAGAATGGAGTATTTCTTGGCTGTAAAGAAAGATAAATTTGAGTTATTTGTAGGAAAATGGATTTACCTTGAAACTATAAATCAGACATACAAGCCTATTTATCCCATGGTTTTTCTTATATAACAAGCTCAAAATATAAATGAAGAACAAAATAAAAGATGGGTAATAGGAAATAGGAAGATAGAACTTTTGCAAGACCAAGAGATGAGGGAGTAGACAGAGAAGGGAAGAGGAAGGATAGGAAAATGATATGAAGACAAGAACTGAACTGTGTTATATATATGCACCAACACTCTATGAAGAATGTGATCATTTTGTATTATAAATATGTAGATAACAAATAAAAATGTAAAAATAAAATAGAACAAAGAAAATTCATCAAATGTATTTCCGAGTGATAATATTAAATAATGAAATATCTTGATTTCATTTATTTATTTTTTGACAGTGTCTCTCTATGTATTTCAGGCTGGTCTTGAACTCACTATGTTACCCTACTCTGGCCTCAAGCTAGAGTGACCCTCCTGCCTCACCCTCCCAAATGTGTGGACCAAAGGTACATGCCACCACACCTGGCTAGATTTCAATTTTTAACAGATCTTCAGATTTCTATCACTTCTGCCAGAATTTCATCAAAAGAAAAAACAGGTAAGATACTAGGAAACATCAAGTGGTAACTCTTGTGATATGGCAGGGAGTTATCTCTGTCCTCATTATTGACAGCGATTCTGATATCCCCTAGCTTTTTAAGGAATTACTGACGCTGTAATGGGACATAACATTTGTTTTCTAAGTCCATTTTCATAAATCTTGAAATACCCACAATTTGAAAACCATTGCTACTGTTGTGGGCTGTTTAAATGACAGTTTTACTTTGACATTGGAATAAAATATTTACTGTGCAGTTTGTCTGACATACACTTTGGTGTAATATAAACTTTCACTGTAGCAATGGGAGTAGAGAGTCAGGTGTGAAGGTGTTTTCACATGGAAGATGTGAAGTGAAATGTAAACTCCTTGTGGAGAGCGGAGGGTACTAGAAGTGAGCTAGAAAATATTAGCAAACTTCCCTAGGGTAACCTGGAATCCCTACCTCAGACAGTATTTCCTCAAAAAGATTGCATACTAAAGTTACCAAGGTTATTAAGCACTGAACTAAGCTACTTACATAAAGGTGAAGTGTTTTAGCACACAAAATAAATCACATAGTTATAATTGTGGAGATATAAAACACAAATATATAGAAAAGATGTTCCTTGAGGAAACATGGCTTTCCAGCTATCAAAATTTAAATGTTTCATCATTGCCAAGTGGGAATTTGTTTTTGAAGCACCAAGGTCCTCTTAATGGGGGAAGATACAATTAGGAGAAAGAGACAGCAAAACTTCTGAGATAAAGTCATGGAACACCAAGTAACTGTTTGATAGGAACAGATGTCCTAAGTGTTAAGTTCCTGGATGCTGGTCATGCTATCAGACCTTGTTTCTGTGCCTGCACAAATGTAACCCCATCTGGAATAACATCAGCACCTTGAAGAGTTTCTATTGCCACTTTGCCAGTGACCTAAGGACAAGTACCAGTCCTTAACAGCTAAGATATCGTACTTGGAGAAGATATTTCCAAAACTAGTCTGGGAATGGTGGGAGAATGTGGGTAACGAAGGAAAATGTTGCCAACAATATGGTAAAGCGACGTGGAGAATTACTACATAACTTGGTGGTCAGTAAATGCAGGGAATAGGTTGGATTAGTTGTTTTATTTCACTTTTAACTGTAGGATGCCCCATTTAAAAAAAAGTGTTAGAAGATATGAATCTTTCCCTGTATTCAAAGTGTAATTATTTAATCAGTTAAGTGAAAGTGCTAGTTGGTCTAATAGATAAATGTCAGATTTTAGTGACTTAACATATTAAGTTCTTTTTTCATACTCCCAGTCCCAGATAGATGCCTAGGATAGGGTGCCTTGCAAGCATTTGAGGGATTCAGGCTGTTTTCTAGGTGCTCCAAGACCACCCTAATAAGGACGCAGGTTGTAGATCTAACAAGGAAAGCTTGTGTGAGCCGGGCTGCATATGTAATTCATACTCTTCCTCCACTGGCCAGAGCTTGGTCTTATTGCATGTTTATTGTAACAGAGGGCAAGAAATGCTGTCTATCTGGGCACCCAGAAGCAGTATGAATGTATCAGCATCTAGACAGTGGCTACCAAACTCTCACTGACATGATCAATCATTTTAGAGAACACTAAGTTTTGACCTTGATTTTAGGGAATATTTGTTAAAAAGCAAATTGTTAGTCTTCACCATTTATTCCTCATTTGAGTAATGACTTTCATTTTTCCTTCAAAACTACTGGCTCATAATAAGTCTGGGATTTCTCTTGTAACAAGTTTCACAGTGAGGAGAAACTGGGTATGGAGATTTTAAATATGTAGTGACGATATCAACAGGGAAATGGTTTCCTTTTGCTGTGTGCTCATTTTGTTTTACCTTGTGTCATAGAAGGTGCAGAATTCAAGCCGAGAATGGTGATAAATGCTTTTAATCCCAACACTCTGGGAGGCTGAGGCAGGAGACTGGTAGTTTGAACCAGCCGGGGTAACTTAGATTCTGGCTCAAAAAAAAGCAAACAACAAAAGCCAAAACCAAAAACAATAAAAATAAAAAATAAAAAAAAATAAACCAGGGCTCAGAAAAACCCTCAGCATGTAGTTTAGTTCAAAGGCCCTGGATTCAATATATAGAGTACCAACAACGGAATGCAGGATTCAAACGTTTCATATAACAATTGAGTCATACTAAAATATGAGTGAGAAATACTTCCTTTGTCATATTGTAGGAGACGAGGAGGAGGAGTCTGTGTGTCACAGCTCACCTTCTTATAAGACTGTAGTTGGTTGCCGATATCCTGTGATAGGGTGTCTGGTTTTCTCTCTTCTGTCCATCAAATGTGTTCAGTTTTCCTTTCTTCTCACAATCGGTAGCTGAAATTCTGCTTCTGTTACACAGTTAAATTCTCTTTCTTCCTAAGTTTCCAAGCCAAGACCCCAGCTTCTACTTTCATCTTTAAGAAATATCTTTTCCCCATCAAAACACTATTAATAAAAGAGATTCTCAAAACTAGCTTGTAACTTAATTAAAAAGACTCTCTTTTTTTTACAGTGTAAAAAGTCATTGTTCAGGCATTGTTTAAAAACTGAACATGAGCCTACATATTTGTATTTGTGAGGGGATCCAGAAAACCAGAACCAACAGAAAGTGTGTGTATGTGTGTGTGCATGCATGTGTGTGAGGTATTGGCTCCTGGGATTATAAAGATTAAAAAGGGCTAGGTATGGTAACAGCTAATCCAGGGGCTGAGGCAGGAGGCTCACAAATTTGAAGACAGTTTGGGAAACTTAGCAAAACACTATCAAAAAAAAAAATCTTTTTTTTTTTTTTTTTTTTTGTAGTACCAGGGACCAAACTCATGACCTAGCACTTGCCAGGCAATTGCTTATGCTGTTGAGTTAAATCTCCAGCCCCAAAATAAAACTAAAATTAATAATAATAAAAAGAAAAAGGACATAGCTCAGCAGTCTGTTGGTTCAGTTCCTTAATACAGCTAAACAAGCGAACACTCCATTGTTCTTTCCCAACCTTCTGTTAACCCCGGTCTGGTGTTGCTCATCCAGGACATTTTCTATAGTATTAGTCTCAGAACCTAGAAACTGCTTCTGTTCACAAGCTGATATGTATCTTTGCCCAACTTGTTCTTGCAAAAATGCAGTAATTTTCAGGGTCCAGGATGGATGCTTTGAAGGAGTATGTTGTAGACACTCATGACACGGGTTCATTTTTCTAAGATTCTCACTGGAGTACTGATGTAAATGTGATAAGACCAGAAGTCAGGGATGCCCTAGAACTGGGCTTCTGACTGGATGCACAGAGGTCACTGGAAATCTAGAGGGTGCAGGAAGAGATTTTATGAACAAAGGAGAGGAATTGAAAGAGGACGGTGAAATGAGACGGTGGCTGCCGAAGGAAGGCATGAAATCCCGCTCTCTGTAGCCACACGAGAGTCCTCCAGCCCTCCCTGGGCAGCAGAGTGTGGTGGTGCACAGCGACTGCCCTGGCGGGCTTCCCAGTAGGGAGTGCAGACAGCATCACCTAATACTAGTTGGGAGTTAGAACCAGGAAGATTAAAGGTAAGACACAGTGAGTCTACTCTATTACAGGTAATGTCGAACTGCCTCCAAGCTTTAATATATGCTGCAGAATCCTAAATTCCGAATGACAGAATGGAGAAGTTGAATATAGTGGAAGAAGGTGTCTTTGGGTTCCTGTAGGAACGGAATTAAATATCGTTGGCTTAGGGGAGGTATTTTATTTTCCTGGTAGTTTTGGTGTTGTTAAAAAAAATTCGTGGACTTGATGTTTGGTATTTGGTTTCACTGCAGAATATTCAGTATTTAAACAAAACCATCAAAATTTCCAAGTATGGGTTTTTTGAAACATTTATTAAACTATGTATCTGTGGATATCTATACATTTTCTTAGATTATAGTACTATGTAAACAGAAAAGATTTTTTTTTTTCTTGAAACATATGTTACCATACTTTCCACACAAAATGTACTTATAGTAATCAGCAATTGTGTTCTTCTTTTCCCTACAATTTAACTCCACTGTAAACCCAGCAGGTTTATTAATTACTTTCCTTTCCTGGCAGCCAAAATTTAAAGCAGAAGGGGCTTTACTTCAATTCAGTTTTCAGAGGATTTAGTCCATACAAATCATACCTTCCCCTACTGGCTGGGCACCATCACCCAATGTGGTACTTTTGGGAAACATTTAGATCTATACCATAATAGCAGGTAAAATATTTTTAAGATTCTCTATCTCAGAAAGATTCTTTCAGGATTGTTAGTCTTTAGCTGGAGAAGAACTATGTACCATCAAAATAGACAACTTATACCAGGGAAGACCTGAATTGGAAGTAGAGCTTCATATTGCCCACCACATCCACATCAGGCCCCGAGGGAACTGAGCACTGTCCTTTGAGCTTCTTCCAAATCAGGAAATTGTCAGGTTGATTGCCACCCAACTATCACTTTGCATACACACCCAACACAGGCTCCACTGCTTCTTTCCAGGCGCTGTCTGTATGGATCTCATGCTGTAGCCCGCTAGAGTGAGGAGAGATAAACCGCGTGTTCCACTGAAGCAACTCTCAACTCCTGCAACCCCTGAGAGCAACTGGCACATGCAATGGTAGAGAGAACTACGTGCTCTGTATCAGAAAAGCCGATCTTTCCCTATGTACACTGCCAGACCAAATCATAACCTTCTACTAGGAGACAGCTGGCCACCATCCACCTGGCTCCTGTGTCAGACGAGACCTTTGAGTCATCAAGCACAATCAGGCTTAGCCTTTGTATGGCCTTTGTGCCAAATTCAGACCAAGTCCTCCTAACCTCACCCACTCTACACCTGGCTCTGAATGCTATAGTTTACTTGTTCAGAACCTAGTTATTGTTTTCTGAAATGAGTATTTGATTCTTTATAAGTTACTGCCAGGTGTGGTGGTGCACACCTATAATCCCAGCACTCCAGGGGCTGAGGCAGGAAGATCATTGTGAGTTCAAGACCAGTTTGGGCTACAAAGTGAGCTAAAAGCCAGCCTGACCTGCACAGTGAGACCCTGTCTCAAGAAGACAAGATATAAAATAAATTAAATAAGTAAATAAGCTTCTCAGGCATTCTGAAACAGCAGCGCAAAATCACTGAGATGTTCCAGACCTTCACCCAAGATAATGGCTGTTCTGAACCCCATTTTGGTTCTCTCGCTTTCCTTGCAGCATGGTGCTGAGTGAATTCCTTACGGGTTTTGTTCTATGACTCATTTCCCTTTGACCTGTGACTTGGACCTTTTCTTGATTGTAGGGTTCAGCTTCTTAATCTGTCTGGCTCATGCATGAACTAAACACAAGCTGAAGTTCAGATATACAATGACTCAGGGCTACTTGACATGACATCTGCGCTTTATTTGTGGAAGGACCCAATAAAGATTACATCTGTGCTTTATTTATGAAAGAATCCAGTAAAGAGGTTCTAGGAACTGCAGATAAACTATTCCAACTATATCCTAATCTCTTTCAAAGGTTTGGAGAGAGTTACTTGATAAGTAACCTCCTGAAAATTTCAGATAGTTTGCTGCTTTTATTTTTCACCAGTATTCTTTATTTGAATGTGTTCTGGTCACTAAGATGCCATTTACCTCATTTGTTGGTTTTCATTCAGGCTGTCTTGAACATACTCTGTAGCCTAGGCTGACCTGGAACTCTCAGGGATCCTCCTGCCCCAGCCTTCCTCGTGCTAGGATCACAGATGTGCAGCCCTATACCTAGCAAGTTGCAATTTAAAAGTTACCTGACCGAATATGTACATAATTCACATAATACTTGTATTTTTCACCCTTTTGCACTGTAAGCACATTCCCAAATTCTTACAGAATCCATCTCACCATATGGGGATGTTTTTCCGTGGAACCCTGACCTTGCAGGTTGCTGGGTTGTGTGAGATAGTCTCACTCATCTTTGTCTTTTCCAAAATCTATTCCAGGATCAGTAGTAAATTCTGTTTTTAAATGGATGTGTGAGTGGATGTATGGATGAGAGTCACTATTTAAGATTATTGGAAGAGGAACAGTTATCGATGTCTAATTTGTAACCATGGGTCAAATCAACAATTAGTTACAAAAACAACGAACACTCAAGCCAAACCTTAGGCAACTTAGGGACTTAGTGAGACTTTATATCAAAATATAGAATCAGTACAAGGCTGGGGATATAGCTGAGTGGAAAGGCCCCTGGTTCAATCTCCAGGCCAAACAAAACAAAGCAACAGCAATGACAAAAGAACCCAGAATGATTTCCTTGTCAGCTTGTTCCACTAACCCTTACTCTTTTTCATAAATGATTTCAGTGAGCAGAAAATGATGATGAATCACATATAGAAACCATACAGTAGTTGCAAGGTTAGTGGGTTATTTAGGGTTGATAACGGATCCTAAAAGTAAGGGTTGCACTATTTATCTCAGAGAATTTAATGTAAAGTAACAGATTAGAGGAAGAATGAGAGATAGAATGATAAACAATTCAAGCAAATATCTGAAAGATGGAACATAGAGAAAGAATGGTAATTAATATAGCAGAGCAAAATTATCAGTAACCGAAGGGCTTGCTGGAGGAAATATCAAAAAAGAAGCAAACGGAATTGTTTAAAGACTGGCAAACTTCATTCATGAGGGTTCTGGCTGTGATGGAAATAAGGCATAAAGCAAAATGCTGAAAATGGACAGAAGCCCTGAAAAATCTATATACCATCTCCAAGTACCATCTGAAAGTCCAGAGGCCAGGTGTCTAATTTCTGGATTATTTGAATTAGGCTTTGGAATTGGAGACATCAGCTCAGGAGATGGTGAGGGAAGTTAAATTCAGACACTGAAGGTGTCCTCCCCACTTAGCCCATTTTACCCAAAATGCCAAGAATAAGACCTATTTTCATTAAACAGGAGACTAAGTGATTTTTTTCATGAATTATCAGTTAGCCTTTGGATCCTCTCCTAATCAGGAAGTAGCTTCCTAACCCGTAATCTGGAATAAAGTCAGCCAATTAAGCATTCTACCTTTAGCCTGAAATGTACGTGCTCAAAGGAAGCTCTACAGATATTTGAAGTGGACCCTTCTCCAGTGTCTGGCCAGGAAATTGATGGATGTCTGTCCCCGGGTCATGGAGACAAGACTTGGGGCACTTTTTCTGGTTCATGGTCCCTTCCTGCCTGTGAGGTTCCCCTGCTCTGCTCCCTAGATGCTACAAAGTGAACAGTTCTTGGGCTGGGATTTAGCTCAGTGGCATAAGCACCACTTTGGTCCCCAGTACCAAAAAAAAAAAAAAGTCAACAGTTCTGGTTTACCAGCCTCTCTCATCACGATGGCCCTGTTTTAAAGCCAGCTGCTCCTGGGCTGACATCTTTTTGAGAAAGACTCTCACTATGCAGTTCAACTGATTTTGAGCTCATTTTATAGCCCAGGCTGGTCTCACAGTGATCCTTCTGCCTCAGCCTCCTGAGTGCTGGGTTTACAACTGGCTGCAAATCCAAAAGCTTTAAGAGATGAAAGCCATTTCAGTCTCTTCCGTGGCTTTCTGCACTGGCCTCCTGACACAGTCCCAGTGCACTTGGAGTCCTGGACAGTAGCCTAAGCTCGGTACAGCAGCTGGGACCTTCAGGAGGAGGAGGGCTCGTCTCCTTCCCAAACTTCCAAAGGCTTCCTGTCCCTTTCCTTTTCCATTTTCCTTCCCTTGAGTAGAAACTCAAGGTCTTTGCAAACTCCTGCAGGCCCTACCCATATGGTTTGCAGTGCTGTGTAAAACTGAAAGCCGTATTCTATGATCCCCAAATCTTCCTGGGCTCCTTTCCCTCCTTTTTTATTTTTTTTCATAGCCTTTGTCATTGTTGAAAAAGTTACTTTTTCATCAATATGCATTATTACTTAGTAATTTTATTGTTTATCTTTATAATAATAAGTTTAAATCACTGCATTTCTCTACTATGATATAATCTCCATTAGTATTACTCTGTTTTCTGCTGTATCTCCCATGTAGAGGAGAGTGCTGGGCTTAATTCATGTTCAATAAATATTTTTTAATAAAGAAATACTGATTTCTATCCACTTAAGGGAAAGTAATTAATTTTTATATTCATTATCAATGAAGAGGGATGTATAATAATACATATTTTTTTTGACACAAGGTCTCACTCAGTAGCCCAGGCTGACCTGGAACTCATGGTGATCCTCCTGCCTCAGCCTCCCAAGAGCTGGCATTACAGGTGTGTGCCATCATGATTGGATGGATATACATAATTTTAAAAATGTGTGTTCTTGATTGTTAATCAGGGCAATTTAAACACATGTTCTATTAAGAGTGTAGGTTCAGTAGGGCACAGTGGTTCATGCCTGTAATCCCAGCACTTGGGAGGCTGAAGCAGGAAGATCACTGTAAATTTGAGGCCAGCCTGGGCTACATAATGAGTTCAAAGCCAGGTTGAACTACATAGCAAAACCCTGTCTCAAATAAAAATAAATAAATAAATACATTTTTTAAAATTAAAAAGTGCAGATTTATTATTAAAATTATAGTTAATTATTGTTACAAAACCTGATGTGTCTTAAATCCTTTTGAGATCTCCAAGTAGAGAGAGGAGTTTTATTATAATTTTTAAAGGCATGATCTGTCACATAAAACTTCTCTGAGAAATTTTATAGAATTTTATTTAAAGCTTTAACCAGTCGTTCTGCTGAATTGCTAAATATATCACTGTTCCTGGCAAAATAAAAGAAATAAGGACAATTTCTTTAACAGGAGGCAGGTGAGCTATACAGGACTTTACTTACATGTCATCTTTTTTTCCCTGTTCATGCTTAATTAAATAAAAACGGAATTCAAGTTTTTCTTTAGGAGTAACATTTTTCTCTTAATAATGTGTTAATGGAATTCAGAAGTTGGCCCTTTATACCTGACATAAGAAAGTCAGCCTACAAAAGACCAGACTTATAAATTTTCTTTGTTTTAGTTTTTTGAGATGGACCTAAGGTCCTGCGCCCCAGATGGCCCTCAGTGTTTCCATCTCTCTGCTTCTGCCTCCGAGCACTGGCTGAGATTAATGGAGAAGCAGCCGCCATTCAAATTTATAAATATGGAAAGACGAAAAGTGATCTGAGGGGGTGCCTGTAAATTTTTAAATTTTGAATAGTGATTTAATATTTCTCATCGCTTGCTTTATTTTTTTTCTTTTTTTGACAGAGGGTCTTGCTATGCAGTTCAGGCTGTTCTTGAACTCACTATGTAGCCTAAACTGGCCTCAAACTCATGGCAAATCTCTTGCCTTGGCCTCCTGAGTGCTGAGTGCTGGGAATATAGGTCTGCATTATCATGTTCTCTCATCTCTTGAGTCCTAAAATGAGACGGTAAAGACAGGTAAGTAACCACTATTTTAGCTCCTGTGCTCTGAGGAAAATCAGAGTCTGTTAGAAATTATCTATCTAGCACATTCATTAGATATTGTATAAACGAATAATCTAGAGTACAAAGAAAAGGAACTCTGAATATCACATTCTTGATAAAAACTTGATGAACTCAAGCAACCATGTGAATTTGTTCTAGATATCATGTTATGAATTGAGTTTGGCAGGGAATGGTGGCACACGCCTGTAATCCTAGCACTCAGGGGGCTGAGGCAGGAGGATCACTGTGGAGGCTTCACTATGCATTCAGGGTCAGCCTGAGCTACACAATGAGCCTGAGCCTCTTGACTTAAAAAGAGGGAAAAGTTCAGTTTCTATCAAATGCCTCTGTTTAGTAACTCCTATACAGTATCACTAAAATCAAAACTCAATATAAAGTTGTTGAAAAAAAAATAAAGTTGTTGTACAATAATATTGAAAAATACTTTATTATATCAAATAGTTTTAAGGTACAAAAGTTAAGTGCAAACATTTCAAATAAGTCCTTTTTGACTACTTAAGCTTCCAAAGTTACGGTTTATTGGTGTCTGAATGGGCTGTTTTATTGTGTTGTTCTCTCACTACCTATATATTTGTTTCCTAGGGGCTGTAAAATATCCTTTCATAATATGATGTCATTTATTTTCCTCTGGAAATAAAAGAAGACAATCTCACTAAGTGTACAAAAATGTATCTTTCTTTTAAAAAAGGGATACACTAAAGTTACACATGGGATAATTAGCAAAATGTAAAAGGGAACACAGCACATAACAGACAAAAACATCATAAAAAATCCCTTTAAACCCATGTCCCAATGTCCCAAAAGGCCTGTGATCATATGCAATGCAAACATACTGATACACACGCTTGCCACTCACAAACTAAAAACAGTACAAACCTTAACAAAGCTTCTCTAAACCGGGGTGCATGAACGGCTCCCACCCTGTCCCAGGTTTTTGTCAATTAGAATAAACCCTCCTTACCATGTCTAAACTATGCCAGGTTTAATTGTGGTCTCAAGGGGAGTCTGTTTTAAAGGGTGGAAAGGCTGGGAGGGACAAATAAGAAAACAATTCTGTGCCTCTGCTTAGTGCTAATTAGCAGAGCACAATGATATAGATAATTAAGTTGCTGCTGCCACCAGGCTGGAGGCGGGTAGTTTATTCAGCCTTCCAGCTGCTCTGAGGGAGAGTTCTTCAGCCAGTTTCCAATCCTGAGGGTGCTGCCGTGGATCTGGCCCAGCCTCCATTCCAGTGGCACCTTGCAAAATTACTCACATCAGGGATGGGGTTGTGAGTTTCAGTGGCTGTTGATGGACTGGTGTCCCCACCCAGGAGCTTCTGGTTGCTCCATTCCTGATGTCACAGTTTGACCCAACACTGCCATTACCCCAAGCAGACCTTTGGAGTCTTCTTGTTCCCTCTGAGAATCCAGCATGGGCTCAGGAGCTCTACCAGGGAGCCCACCTCGGGGTCTTTCCACAGGGGTCTGGCACCTCAGGCCCCACCCTGGGCTTCTCTGTGTTTTCTCATCCGGGACAGGGAGGTTGAACTCCTCCCAGTTAGAGGTGTGCCACAGGCTCCTGGACAGGGGGTTGCTGCCTTCTTTCTTCTGTCTTTGAACAACCACGGAGGACTGAGATGAAGACCTCTTACTGCCAGACTTACCGCTGGGGGCGCTGAGTTAGAAGCAAGGTAATTTGCAAATTCATCCTTTCCTTGGCACAGCTGCACAGGTATGGAGCCAAGGATCCTCCAGTCTCCTGGAATTCCTCTGGGAGTGGATAAAACCTGGGTGGTTTACCAGTTTAGAGAGCTCATAAGTAAAACTTTTATCTTGTTGCATTTCTCCCACATGGGTTTCTTCATCAGCACTATCTTTCCCATCACAGTGTGTAAGCCCCCAATTCTCAATCTTAGCCTCTTTGAACAGCGTTGTGGGATCCTGCCTGGTGCATCCAATAGATGAAGGCAAACACCTAGTGCATCCTGAAGGTCTCATTAATAACTCCTGGCTCACTAATAACATCTGCCTTCTGCTTCTTCTGCATGGCTTGGCTGCTGAAAATTCTGATTGTTCGCCTCACCACTGGTGTCCACATACTCTTTTAATTTATCCAAGCAGCACTGGGAGGCAATGGGAACTCTTGCATCTTATGTTCTTGAGAGCCACAGTTGAAACAGTGAGGCTTTTGTCTTTTGCCTTTTCTTGAATGTCTCTCCCCCCTACAGAAACAATGTGTCTGCAGACTTTATAGGTCCTTGGGTATTTCCCAACTGTGTCAGTTACTTTTCTCTTGTTGCTGGGACAAAATACCTACCACCCAAAATGAAGGAAGGAAAGGTTTATTTATCTTCAGTTTGTGGAAGTTTCTGTCCATAATCAACTGGCTCCAAGGCAAGGTAGTACATGGCAGAGGGCAAATGTTCATATCTGCGGAAAACAGCAAAAACAACAAGGGCAAAAAAAGGAAGAAAGAGGAAAGAAGACTCCTTGTGTCCATTATATTGTATGTAGGCCACATCCACCCTAGAGTGAGCGTAGCACTCACACCCATAGTCCCAGCATTGGGCCATGAATTAATCACAGATTCTAGAAGCCTGCCCCCGTGACTGCATGAGGCTTTGCAGGGACGTCCAGACACAAACCATAACACCATCCTTCCATTAACTCAGGGTTTTCACTTAGTAGCAGTTGCATCAGATAAACAAGACAAAAATTAGTGAAATCTAGGATACTTTCTACAACATGAAAAACCTTCTTGCTGTTTCTAATGACATGGAACAAAATAGAGTCTTCTATGATCCTTATCTAACAATACTGGATGGCTGGGGAAAAGATTAAGGGGAGTCTTTTCCACATAATTTTCTGTTACTCCTCCAATTTTTTAAAATAAATTTGATAGAAGTGCCTCTATTTCTTGCTGATGTTTCTTTAAAATAACATTGTAAATATACTTTATAATAAAGTTCCATCTAACAGTATTGTCTCCTTGGTCATCAGAATGTTCAGTTTTCTTTCTTTTAAAAATATGTTATTAGCGCATGTTTACTTAAAGGGAATAAAACAGAAAAATAAAAGAAATCAAAACAGCGATAAGACAGTAGAAAATCTACAAGAGTTACTGTATTGCATATTGTCCTCTAAATAGTTGTTCAGACTACTGGCTCTAGGCTTGCAAAGTCAATCAAACACTACAGTTTCTCCAAATCAGCTGGTTGCTTATGGGGTGGTGGGGTGGGTATAGGGCAGTGGGGGAGGGGCAGCTGTTTTTTTTCTTTCCAGGGCCCAGCACCCCTCCAGTTGGCTCACAGGTGGGGGTTTAGCTGCCTTCCTGGTTCTCCCCGTCTGCTCTCAAGCTGACTTAGCTCTTTTAACTTCTCCTTCTTTTCTTTCTTCTCCTTCATCACCTCCTCCTTTCTTCTTCTTCTTCTTCTTCTTCTTCTTCTTCTTCTTCTTCTTCTTCTTCTTCTTCTTCTTCTTCTCCTTCTTCTCCTTCTTCTCCTTCTTCTCCTTCTTCTCCTTCTTCTTCTTCTTCTTCTTCT
>PVLA01013660.1:0-35525 GCA_004027455.1 Hydrochoerus hydrochaeris
CCTCCAACCCAGAATGATGTACCCTGCAAAACTGTCTCTCAGAATTAATGGAGAGACAAGATATTTCCATGACAAAGAGGAACTGGGGGAGTTTGTGACCACCAATCCAACCCTGCAAAGAATACTGAAGGACATTCTAGAGAGAGAGAAGAAAACCACCAGGGTTCCAGGAATAATGGCAGAAAGGCCTCAAAGAAAGTGGCAGACAGTGGAATGAAGGAGAAAGGTAAACAAACAACAATGATAGAAAAATAGCATGGCAGAGATAAGACAGAGAAGATTGGTTATATCACTGTTTTATCTTGACTATTTTATTTGAATCTGGTATGCTTGACAGTATCAAGTCTGAGAGCAGAGGCAACTATACTGAAGATGACAAGATTCAATAGGATACCCATTCTGGTTTGATTATAAACTGCCTTTGAAGTCCTATAATGTCTCCAAAGTTTAGATTTTATTAATAGTGTAATGCAATGCTGTTTAATTATACTATGTTTGATAATATAGACAATTTTATTCAAAACAACAAGAGACATCATAGTAACTACAATAGATCACCTAGTATTGTGGTTTTATATGTCATTTTCATTTCATTATTTCTCTAGGAATTTGTATTATTGACTTGTTTTGATTTGGTTCTCCCTCTAATACAGAAAGGCTAGGTATACGTGTAGAGACTTATACATGTGTAGAACTTCTAAGTAATTTATGAGAATGAATTATAGTTATTGTAAAGAAAAAAGAGAGGAAAAGAAAGTATTCTAAAGGATATAACTGCATGTATGTTTGAGTGTATGGGATTGATAACCATGTTGCTAAAGTTTTTTGTTGGACAGATGAACAAAACTGATTGCAGTCTCACTGTTTGGATGTCCACTTTGTAGACTTTACTTTTGTAACTTAACTACTTCTAAGAGGAAAATATGTAATTATCAACTAGTGATTTCTTACTGGTTATTATTTTTGTTGTTTTGTTTTGTTTTTGATATTTTGTATTATCTCTACCCTCTTTCTGTTTCAAATTTTTTTCTTTAAATAAAAAATTGGTTAAATAAAGTATAATATTTAAATAAATATCACCTGTTTCATTTACTATTTGAAATGTCAAAAGAAAACCACACTGAGATTCCATCTCACTCCAGAAAGAATGAGCAAGATAAAGAAATCTACCAACAACAAACCCTGGAGATGGTGTGAGGAAAAAGGAACTCTTCTGCACTGTTGGTGGAAGTGCAGACTGGTGCAACCACTGTGGAGGTTTGTCTGGAGATTCCTCAAAAAGCTGGGGTTGGAAGTCCCATTTGACCCAGCTATTCCACTCTTAGGCCTAGAAGAACTGAAAACATCTTACCACAGTAATATATGTTCACTCATATTTATAGCAGCACAATTTGTAATAGCCAGATCTTGAAAACAACCTAAGTGCCCATCAACTGAGGAATGGATAAAAAAATGGTGGTAGTTTTATACAGTGGAGTACTACTCAACTATAAAGAATGATCACATTGTGATATTTATAAATAAATGTATGTAACTTGAGTCCACACTCATAAGCAAAATAAATCAAACTCTCATATATAAATACTGTATAGTCTGCCTAGCATAAGAAATGGTAAGAGTGCAGAAGATTTTATTGTAATCATGCTTCACCAGTATATTGCTTTGAAGTCTTATGTTTTCATTCATTGGTTGGAATTGTTTTATTGTGTTTTGTTTGATCTTAATATATGTGATGGTATGAATAGTTACTTTGAAGAAAAGACAATGTGGCATCCATTGTCATTTTATATCATCTTGCTCTGAAGTCCTACCACGCTTTTTTCTATTACCATTGGTTCTATCATGTTGTGTCTTATTGGATTTTAATATGTATGATAGTATGAACAAATTTTTATGGAAAATGAGATAATATAATAGCCATTGTTCATCTTTGGTTATTTGGTTCAGAATGCCTTGTACTACTGTCATTCTCTTGAGTGGTTTTATTCTATTTTGTTATATTTGACATTATTGCGTGTAAAGTTAACCTCAACTATTTCAAAGAAAGAGATGTTATGATTGCTACTGTTAATATCCAATTTTCTTGTTGTGAAGTACTGTGTTGCTTACATTGTTCTCTTCTGATCTGCTTAGATCTGTCCTCTTTTGTTTTATTCTCTTTAAAATAAAAAAAAATTGGAGTTTCCAAAAGTCACTCAGGAACTCTCAGTGAGGCCTTGGGGGACTGAGAATCCATGCCCAGTCACCGACACTCATCCAGGAACTCTTGCTCAAACCTGCAGGGACTGGAAATCTGTCCCCAGAGACCCTTCCACCCCAAAAACCATCTCTGAGTTCCACCAGGACCAGGAGTCCACACCCAGAGACCCAGAGCCACTTGTTACCGTCAGAGAGTTCTGCTGCCAAATAGGCTGTCAGCACTGGAAACAATTAGGATTTGGCTTCCAACTGAATCAGAGGAACACAGGTATTGGGGACCTGGCTTAGATCCCCAATTCCCAAATGAATGTACAACAAAGGTTTAAATAAGTGAGACAACTGGTATGATTTTAAGACTCCAGGAGGATCAAAACTCTCTGCAGAGTTTGAGACTTAGGGGGCTAAGACAAGGGATGTCTTTGGGTGGCCTGTATTTATTTAGTTTTCAAACAAGGAAGGGATTAAAGTGGAAATTGCAGGAAACTGAACAGACCTTGGAAATGAGTCAAGGAATTTTCCAAGTAACAGATTATGTTTAATTTAGGAGAACTATCTTATATTAAATTAGGAGAAGTATCTTAGGAGAAGATCTCCATGTTACATTTCAGTACAGGAATGAAATGCCTGAAGCTACAGTCTTTAGTTAATTGGAGTTGGGGCCAGGTGTCCTCAGCTGTGACTTTATCTTTCCCTTTGAGGTATGTCTTTATTCTTGGGTCAGCTATGCCCCAGCCATTCTGCAGCCCTGTATGTGTATTCAGTTTCCAGTTTGAACAGCTCCCAACAACAGGAAAATGCCAAAACAAAAGAACAAAATGCAATCTCAAACTTATGGTTCATCCAGAACTAGTACAAGAGACATAGACATGGATTAGAAATCACAGACCTAAAATTTCTGAAATGATAGCAACAGAAATAAGGGAAGAACTCCAGGAAGCTATAAGGGAAATCAGATCAGAAATAATCACTCAGGTAAAAACAGAAATGATAAACATTATGAAAGAATTGGTGGGTATATCCAAAGAACACATAGAATTTTTTAAAGCATAGAAAAATGATGGAAACCTTGAGTGAACAATACAGGAAACATTAGAATACATGACACAGATTCAAGAAAATATCTAGGAAATCAAAAGCTGGCAAAACTGCATAAACAAAATTGAAATTGAATACAGATTTTCAGACCTTGAAGACAAGATTATAGCTATTGATCATGAAAGAAAAGGTCTCTTAAAAATAGCAAGTAATCAGAAATAACAATTCAACAATTGCATGATTATACAAAAATGTAGGGAGCCATTGAAGCTGGAAATTGATCACATGTGTGGGGTTAAAGCAAGGAAAACACAGAGAGCCCAAAACAAGCCACATAAAAAGTGTTTCAGCACCAGGAAGGCAAGGGCCTCAGGCCAGCCAGCCAAAAACTTCTAAAAAGTCAGTATTTGGCTTTCATGAGTTGATAATCAGCTGGCTCCAGCATACCACTTTCTTACTATGGCTATGTAGTGAGCCTTGATATCTGGTAATGTAAATTCTCAAACTCTGTTTTTTCTCAAAATTGTTTACTTCAGTGATAATTGCTTCAAATGGATGATTAATGTAAATATGTTTATTTAGGTCTTTTTGCCTTTTTATATCAATTTTTAGTTTCAATACACTGACACTACACAGCTTGCTAAATTTCTTGAGTTTGTTTCCAGAAGAAGGAATTGTAAATTTACATACTTGGGAGAAAGTGGGTAAACAGCTTAGAGCAAGGCTAGTGAAACAGCAAATCAATACAAATCTATATGAACCTCTACAGACTTTAAAATATTATATAACAGGGAGAAATTACTGCTTTCTGCTCCTCTCACTACTTCTTACAGGCTCCCAGGGGAGGCAATTAAGAGCTCCACTGAGCCTGGAGCTTGGCCTAAACAAGCAAGGTGGAGAAACAATGTCACTTGTTTCAGCTGCAAGGGGGAAATATTACGATTCTAATGTAATATAATATTAATAGTCTTAATATTTGTTCTTAAGGATGGTTAAATCTGGGTTAAAGTATTCAAGTTTTAAAATGTTTTTTAAAATTAAGCATGCTCTTGTAGCTAGAAATTGAGTTAAAGTAATGTGTCTTGTTGCCAAGTTGCCAGTGGTGGGTGGCTATGGTTGATTCATTGTGTAAAGTTGAATTTTGGAACCTTGGCTGAGTGATTCAATTGGGGGGGTTCTTATTTTGTAAATATTCTTGCACTGTGCAAGAGGAAGGCAGAGAGATGGTGCAACATGCTGCACTCCTAGGGGCATAGCTTGCTTACAATGTAGGGAGAAAAAGGAGACTTATGCTTCCTCTTTGCTTTTTCTGCTTTTTCTGTCTTCTACTGTAATGAACCGTTACTCCCTCAGACACTGTTCAACAGGCTTCTGTTTCCCATGCCACTTTCTATCAGACTGCTTCTGCCTTATGCAAACTGTTCCATTTAACACAAATACAGGCTAAATATTGTTAAACTTGCTCAAAATTTAATTACAAAAAACAAAGGGGGAATTTTACCTAGACTTCATTGGGCAGTGCATACTATTAAAGTTTAAATCCTGCTAAGGATGGAACTACAGCAGCAACAAGATAATTCAACCAGGTAAAAGAAAGAAGCTTCAAAGGGTCCTTAAGAAAGTTCTGCATACTAGACAGTGGAAGGACCCCATATCAGTGCCAATTTGGGGTTGAGGGTATGCTTATATCTTGACAGGAAATGCTAAATGGCCTATCTGGATGCCAGAGCAAGTTATCCAGCTGTATCATGGACCCAAACCCAGAAAAGTTGATTCCATCTTCCAAGAAGCAGATGCAATAGATAACCATACTACTAAATTTTTGATAGTTCAGTAACATTGTTTGATTGCCTGTTCATTTTTATATTTTGATTTTGTAACGTGAATAACTACTGCTGAGTTAGCAATATGTAATATATCAACTAGTGATGATTTCTTAATTTTTTTTTGAAATTCTGTATCATTTCTAATCTTTTTTCTGCTTTGCTTTTTTTAATTAAAAAAAAGTAGATTCTCAGTCCTGTGACAGCAATGCCATGGAAACCACACCACAACTGATAGAAAAGAATGACACTAAAACTAGGCTTAATTTATCCAGAATGTCCAAGGGTGATAACAAAAATAAAACCAAAGGTCTAAATAGATGATAGGAATGTATGCTAAGTCCTTGACAAAAATGTGTTAGTTATAGGTAAGATTTTGTCCTTTCCAAATTCTTTTTATAAGAGATCTCTGCTAATTGAACTATAACAAATCTTACTAGTCTATTTATAGTTACAAATTTTACAATTATAAAAGGTTAGTGTAATTCAATTTCACTAAAATATATCTGAGTACACTCTGATTTTGTAAAAAATTTTGTCAGTCTGTCTATGTATCTGTGTATTTGTTTGTCCAGCCTGTTAAGATGTTGTTGGAAGCCACTGAGCTAGTGATCATTCACACATACAAAGCCAAAAGCACAAGTGTCTGTACATGAGTGCCCAAAGGCATGGAGCACCTAAGAAATGCCCTGAGGGCATGGGGTGCTGGAGGTGAATAGATGTTCCAACCCTGAAGACAAGAGGTATAAGAATTCTGCAAGCTAGTTCAAAAAAGGAGCATGATACAAATGTATAAATAACCCCTGGGAACTTAGACAATTCTCATGGACACCAACAACTCTGCATTTGTTTCTATGTCTGTTCAAATCTGTACAGATCATCTGTCCATGTTTGTTCATTTGTCTGTTCTGTGAACAGCTGTTCTTTTTATTTGAACTCAACATTTTTTTTCTCTTTTCTTTCTTGTGCATTTTTGGATCATATAACCAAAGTTTAATTTGGGCCTTGGGACTGGGGATTTAGCTCAGCAGCATAAGTACCTGCCTGACAAGTGTGAGGTCATAAGTTTGATCCCTAGTACCACAAAATAAAAAAAGTCTTGTAATTTTCCACCTGGGTTCCCAATTATTCAAAATGATGCTAAAATTTGTTGTGTAAATGCAATGTACATTGTTGTTTATTAGGGACTTGAGAGTCTCTACTAATTTAAAAATTAAAGTGTTAAATGTTATGATTAGATTTTTAATAAGTCATCAAAAGTTATATTATGACAATTAAACAAAAATTCCATGGGGTTGGGATTACTGGACAGGACTCCTGTTGATAAATAAGAAAGCAGCTGCCTGGTAATATTTTTAAACTGTTCTTGTTCACTGATTGGAGGCCCCAATGATCTCCATAACTTTATGAGACACCTCAATTAAATTTATGAAAATATTGTAATATGTTCACACTTGTCATTTTCAAAAGAAATAATGTTATAAGATTTTTGATTTAAAGATGCTCTGATACAAAGGTTTCATATGGTTATGATAGATTGTTAATAACCTCATGGTGTATTAATGTATTCATGCTTACACATGTACAAGTCATCTAAAAATGTAAAACAGGGATTGTTTATGGTGACAGAATTTTGTTTCAGATTCAGACCTCTGCTTTAACAAAACTTATGTGATGTACATCCCACTAAAGGTAAACAAGTTAGATAGAAGCTTCTTAAGTATTAGATAAGGATGAATGACCAAAAAGAGAGTATCATGTCAAAAATGCAAATTCAAGTGTGTTACAGGATGTCATCATGATTGTCATGCTATAATGTTGTATATGGTTTTGATTTCTAATTTTCTGTGTAAAATATGTAACTATTTGTTAACACTCTACAGATATTCAAATGTTCAAAAATCCATGGACAGTAGAAAATAATTTTCATTTTATGTCCCAGGATGTTTGATATTTAGATAAGATAACCATTTTAAGCTTACTGCCTCTACTACACTGTATTGTTACTAATCTTTTCTTTGGATATTCAAAAACTGAGGCTTAGAGGTCAAAAATTAGAGAGATTGTTGGGCTAGAGGATAGCCAATAATTTGGCCCTAGCCCTCTGAAGTCAATAAGGACCCAGGATATAAGAAAACCTCTGCTGCAACATCCAATACTCAGTGCCTATTCTTCTGATCAAGAAGATTGGGAGACCACAGAGGAAAATGATCAACAACATGTAGCATGCATAAGGAGAGTCACCAAGAGAAAAAAGGTCTTACAAGATTTCATGGAAAGTAACTTGATCAAAAAATGGCCATGACTTATCTAGACAGCTGACACTGACAAAAAGGCTAAGAGGTGCTATGTATGATTGTAAGGCAATTCCTGAGGAAACTTACTTGACCTTAATAGCAAAAAAACTGATTGTAACTTATACAAGTCTCACTTTAACTTGGTCTTGGACATCGAAAAGACAAGTATAACCATAAAGTGTGTAAAATAATGCTAAAGTAATATGTTATAAAAGAAATTCAAATCAGTAACACCTTCTGACAGTTACCAGCTACACTGATAGCTATCTACTGTTATGGATTAATGGACTGCACAGGGTTTCAATTTCAGAATACAGGGACCTAAAAATCCTTGTGGTGCACTTAAAATAAAAATAGTTCAAGAATGAAAAGTCCTCCTGCAGAGTTCTTCAAACATAACTCCTCCAGCTGCAACTGAACACTAATCCTGTGCTACAACAAAACAAAAAAGAGGGATATATAGATAGCTGTCGAAGCTGGAGATTGATAACATGTGTGGGGCTAAAGCAAGGCTAGCCAGGAAAATATAGAGAACCCAAAACAAGCCCCATAAACAAGCTGTTCCAGCACCCAGAAGGCAAGGGGCCCAGGCCAGTCAAGCAAACAAGTTGCTAGGCAATGGAGTTGGAGCTAACATTCTTCTGTTGAAGGTATGAATAAACATGCTACAGTGGTTAAGCAGTTCCTTCTCTCCCATCATCAGAGTAAGGGTTCCACCTGACCTCAGCTTTGCCTCTTCTTTTTTCTCATACTCTCATCATTTCCCCCCCACCCCCAAACATCTAGAGCTGCAGCCAGTCACTACACAAATAGAAACAATATAAGGTTGATAGTTGCCAACAAAAAAGTGGGAACCAACACAAATTACATGAAAAGACTATCTACAGAAATAATAGCAGAAAATTTCCCAAACATGGGGGAAAACCTGACATGCAGATGAGTGAGGCATATAGAACTCCAATTAGCCATAACCAAAATAAATCTACTCTTCAAAATAAAATAATCAAGATTCCAGCAATTCATCATTGTTGGAAACCACTACCCAGCAGCTCTAGCAGGACTTAAAATTAACTAATTGGCTTTCTATGTTTACCTGTGAGTCTGTCCTAGGCCTTGGCCCCTCGCCTGGTGACAGGAGCTGATTCATAGTAAGTGAACCTCTATAAATCACTGGTCCTAGCTGAGGCCTGTAGTGGCCTGTGAGGCCAGAGATACCTCAAAGGGCAAGATAAGGCCACAGCTGCAGACACTTGGCTCAAACATCAATTAAGTAGATAGAGACTGCAACTGCAGGAATTACTTCTACTGTCTCACTTTTACCATATCTTCATGATAAAACAGTTCTATTAAATTGACATGATTTATTACTTGGTGATGTTCTTGAAGTGACTCCCAAGGTCCTGCTCATTGTCTTCACTTTCCTCAGTTTCCCTGCCCCTTGTTGTTGGACCTAATAAAGTGGGCAATCCAGAGAAGTCTTTGCCTTAGCCCTCAGAGTCTCAAGCTCAGCTAAAGGGTTTTGACCTTCCTGGAGCCCTAAAATCATACCACTTGTCTCATTTTATTTAAACCTCTGCATACACTTGTTTGGGAGATTGGGGATCTAGGCCAGGACCTGATACATCATAAGAACAGAATATTAAAAATGGCTAGAGAAAGAAACAGATCAACTATAAAGGAAAGTCTATCATGATCACAGCAGCACACTTCTCCACACAAAACATCAAGTGAAGAAGATCTTGAAGTATTTCAAGTACTGAAAGAAAACAACTTCTAACCCAAACTGAGGTACCCTGCAAAACTATCTTTCAAAATCAAGGAGAAATAAGATACTTTCATAACAAAGAACAACTGAAGAACTTCATGACCACCCAAGCAACCCTACAAAGAATAGTGAAAGACATTCTAGAAAGAGATAAAAATGAGCACAATTGAAGAACAACAACAGAAACCAACAAGCAGGACAAGCAATTAAACAGAGGGGGAAAGTAGGCAACCAACAGTAAAAGGATAACATGACAAAGATAGGCCAATACATATCACTTATAATCATTAATGTAAATGGCCTCAATTCACCTATCAAAAGAAACAGACAGGTGGAGTGAATCAAGAATCAAAAGCCAACGATATGTCGTATACAAGAAACATTTAACTCAAAAGGAAATTTACACACTGAAAGTTAAAGGTTGGAAAGCAACAATCCATGAAACAAGAACCCAGAAAAAAGCAGGAGTAGCTATTTTGTTTGCAGGGAATATGAACTTAAAATGAAGAATGCTCAAAGATATAAAGAAGGTCCTTACATACTTGCTAGGGACAAAACTTCAAGAGGAAGAGATAGCAATCATAAATATATATATGCATCCAACTATGTAGGAAAAATATTAATAAACATGAAAAATCAAATAAACAATAACAAAATTATAACAGGTGAACTTAACACTTGATTGTCACAGGGAAATAGATTAACTTCACAAAGAATTAACAAAGAATAACAGAACTGAATCAAACTTGTGAACAAATGGACTTAGTGGATGTGTACAGAGTGTTCCACCCAGTGATAATAGAATATGCATTCTTCCCAGCTACATGTGGGGTGTTCTCTAAAATAGACCACATTCGAACCCATAGAACATACTTAAGTAAATGCAAAGGAATTGAAATTATCCTATGCTTATTATCTGACCATAGTGCACTGAAATTGAAAATCAATGACCAAAGAAACTGTAAAAAGCTCCATAAACACATGGAAACTAAAATGCACACTAGTGAACAACCAATGGGTCACAGGTAATTAAAGAAGAAATTAAACAATATATACAATGAGACACAGTGAAAGCATTCCTCAGGGAGAAATTTATAGTAGTAAATTCTCATATCAGAAAAACAGAATGAGCACAAATAAACAACCTAATGTTGCACCTCAAACTTCTAGAAAAAGAAGAATAAATCAAACTCAAAGCCTGAAGAAGAGAGGAAATCATAAAAATCAGAACAAAATTAGCACAATTGAGAGTAAGTAAACAATACAAAGAATTAATGAATCAAAGACTTGGTTCTCTGAAAGAATAAATAAGATCAATAAACTCCTTAGCCAATCTTATAAAAAAAAAGAAAAAACTCAAATTCATGCAATAAGGAATGAAAATGGTGAAATCACTGCAGATCCTGTGGAAATACAGAAGATCATCAACACCTACTTTGAAAACCTTTAAATTTTCATAGGCTGGAAAACACAGAAGAAATGGACAGATTCCTAGAAAACATATGAATTACCTAAGCTGGATCAAGAATATGCAAAACTTCTAAATAACCCAATATCAGTTAATAAAATTGAAACATAATTAAAAACCTACAAACAAAGAAAGCCCAAGTCCTGATGGATTCATGGCTGAATTCTACAAGATATTTAGAGATTATTTAATACCAGTACTCCTCAAATTCTTCAATGAAATTGATAGCCAAGGAATTTTCCCTAATTTATTCTGGGAGACAATTATTACCCTAATGCCAAAACCAGAAAAAGACCCAATCAAAAAAGAAAATTACAGGCCATTTTGTCTAATGGACATAGGTGCAAAAATCCTGAATAAAATACTAGTTAACAGAATGCAGTAATTCATCAAGAAGATTTTACACCATGACCAAGTGGTATTTATCCCAGGAATGCAGGGATTGTTCAACATACTCAAATCAATAAATGTAATGCACCACATTAACAGAGTTAAAGACTAAAATCACATGATTTCCATGATCCATGCAACCCTTAAGGTTCTTGGAGTGAAGAATCATGATAGGAAGAGAAAATAAAGAAGACACAAAGCTGGGATTAGGTGGAGCCCTTCATCTCTGGATGGGAGGAAGGGAACTACCCTCTCACTGCAAGGCATTTGTTTATACCTTTTTAGCAACTTAATGTCACATGACTCACTGCTGTCCCAGCAACTCAGTGTTCACATTGTGAACTATGGGCTAGGTGTTCCTTGGGCTAGGTGTCACATTGGGGCTAGGTGTTCCTTGGGCTGAAGCAGCTTCTTTATGTGACTTGCCCCAGGTGCTCTTTATTCTTGGAACAGCCATGATCATCTCAATAGAATCAGAAAAAGCTTTTGATAAAGTCCAACATTCATTCATGGGAAAAACCCTGGAGAAAATCAAAATAGATGGTTTTTACCTCAATTTGATAAAAGCCATCAATGACAAACCAACAGCAACATCATACTGAATGGTAAAAAATTGCAAGCTTTCACTCTAAAATCAGGAACAAGACAAGGTTGTCCATTATCACTACTCCTATTCAATATAGTTCTAGAAACATTAGCCAGAGCAATTAGACAAGAGAGAGAAATAAAAAGAGTAAAGATAGGAAAAGAGGAATTTTTATCATCATTATTTGCAGATGACATGATACTCTACATAGAATACCCCAAAAACTCCTCCAAGAGATTTCTAGACCAAATAAGCAAGTTTGGCAACATAGCTGGGTACAAAGTCAGTAGTCAAAACTCAATAGCACTCCTGTACACAAACAACAAACTCACACAGAGAGAAATTAGGGAAACCACATTCTTCACAATAACATAAAAAGTAGAATATTTAGGAATCACCTCTAAAGGAAAAGCAATCAGAATTGCAACAGACTTGTCAACACAAACCATCAAGTCAAGAAAAAGTTGGAGTGCAATATTCCAAGCCCTGAAAGAAAAACAACTTCCAACCCAGATTGATGTACCCTGAAAAACTATTTTTCAAAATCAAGGGAAAAATAAGATACTTCTATGACAAAGAACAACTGGAGGAATTCATGACCACCAAATCGACCCTACGAAGAGTACCAAAGGATATTCTAGAAAGAGATAAAGATGACCATGGTTCCAGAAACAACAGTAGGGTAAGATTACTGAGCAGTGCAGGCAATTGAATGGAGGGGAAAGTAGGGAGCCCATAGCAGGAAAAAAGCATGGCAGAGATGAACCAGTGCATATTGATCATAACCATCAATGTAAATGACCTCAATTCACCACTAAAAAGAAACACAAGTGGAGTAGATCAAAAAACAAGATCCATCAACATGTGGTATACAAGATACACATTCACTAGAAAGGAAATTCATAGGTTAAAAGTCAAAGGAGAGAAAGCAATGCTCCATGTGACAAGGAACAAGAAAAAGGCAGGGGTAACTTGCCCATTGACTGAAGAAGAAAGTTGTGGCATTTTTATACTTTATTACATCTGATACTATGGGCAACTAATTTGAAGATAACAAGAGGCATTATCAGAGCCATTTTGAATTCTTATTATCTTGTTTTGAAGTCCTTATCACTTTCACTGCTTTGTTTTGATTAGCTTTATTCTATCTTATTTTGTTTAGTCTTATTCTCTTAATTAAAAATTAAGACCTGCTCACCTCCCTGGTAAGTGGCAGGTGCCCCAGGGGGAGAACCAGCCAGCATCTCCCAAGACCCCACCATGTTGGAACTTAGGGTGCTGGGAAAGAAAGCAACCTGCTCGCCTCCCCAGTAAGCAGCTGTGAGCCTACTGGCTCACAGGCTGAGAATCAAACATCCCATTCCCCACCTTTAGCAAATGGGAGCCAGAGGTCTGAGCATCTCTTGGGAGGTTGACCATATGCAATATAGCAAATAGGGGGGATTTCCTTCTACCATCACTTTGAAAGCAAATATTGTTATCACTGTTTTGCTTTGTTCTGATTAATTGTATTGCTCTACTCAATATTCTGTTTTGATAGATTCTATAATGTTCTGTGTTTGGTTTGATTTTACTATACCTGATTGAAAGAACAACTGTTGTGAAGATAACAAGATACACTATCATACCTATTACTGTTATCCGGGAAACCTGCTGTGATGTTCTGTACCAATATCACTGCATTGTCTCAATTGGCTTTGTTCTGTCTTGTTCTGTTGTATTTTACTACCTTCAAAATAATTTTTTAAACGAAAAAAATTAAAAAATAAAAAAGAGGAATTACTTCCTAATATAAAAAAATTTTGAACATAAGGAAATTCTGACCATTTCCTCTTTTTCCTATTATGTGATTCTAGTTGTAAAAGAATATCATAATTAATACTTCTCTTTGCATTCCATTTTGGTTCTAGAGGGTAGGCAGATGACGCACGCAAAAAATATCAAAGGACTTTTTAAAAACATGTTTGGGTTGAACATCTTTCAGTGATTAAAAATACATTCCAAAGTAAGAGACTATGACATTGAACCCCCCATGTCTCCATCCAGTTATGTCAGTGGAAGTCCTCCAACTAATATGAGGGAAACTCCCAGCTTGCTAGATAGCTAAAATGCTGACTTTGTGTTCTATAAAAATCAAGGAATGAACTATAGGAAAAACAGAGATTAAGAGCAGGAAGAATTTATTGAAAGAAAGAAAGTTTCTGTCTAAGAGGGACAGAAGAGGGGAAAGTGGATTCCTCTATTTGTAAATTTACATATACATAAAGATCATATTCATCATAGGGAATTTGTATCTGTACAGGTTATATATATATATATATATATATATATATATATGTATCTTTTTCTGCCCAAACCCCTTCTTTATTTACAAAACTTTGTTTCCATTTTATCCTTTCTTAAAGTAGTTTTTTATTTTTCCTTTTCCCTTCCTTACTTTCCCCTTCCCCTTCCCTAGTTCCTCTCTCCTTTTGAGCAATTTATTCTTATTTCATAATATCAATTATACTTTTTTCATTCCTATTTACTTTGTTTCTCACATCAGGGATACAATATGATGTTTATACATGTAAGCCTGATTTATTTCACTTAAATATGACAGCTGCCTCCATTTACCTAGAAATGTCATAAGTTTATTCTTCTTTATGGCTGAGTAGTACTCCATTGTAAAAAAAAAAAACCACTTTTAAAAAAATCTGCTCCTTGATTGATGGGTATTTTGGTTGTTTCCAATATTTTGCTTTTACAAATTTGTTGCTATAAACATGGTGTATATACATTGCTGTGGCACAATGTTTTTAATTCTTCTGGGAAGATACTCAGAGGGGGATAGCTGGATCAACTTGGGACCTATAATCCTAGTTTTTTGAGGACTCTCTACACTGATATCACCATGGTTGTACCAGACTACACTCCCACCAACAGTGGAGAAGGGTTCCTTTTCCCCCATAGCCCTGCCAGCATTTCTCACTAGTTGATTTCTTGAAGATAATCATTCTTTCTAGGGTGAGAGAATCTCAGTGTTTTCATTTGCATCTCTTGAATGAACAATGACACTGAACATTTTGTCACATATTTGCCATTTATATTTCTTCACCTGAAAAGTATGTGTTCATCTCAGATGCCCATTTTTGGATTGGGTCTTTATATTTGGGAGGAGTCTGATTTTTTCAATTTTTTGTATGTTCTAGATATTAGTTCTTTTATCTGAGAGACAGCTGGATTTTCCCATTTGTGGCTTACCTTTGCACTCTGTTAATGATTTATCTTGCTGTGCAGAAGTTTTTTTAATAGGATGTGATCCCAGTTGTTGGTTCTTTGTATTATTTCCTATTTGATAGAGGTCTTTTTAATAAAATCTTCACCTACACCTATCTTCAAGAGTTCTGCCTATTCTCTATTCCAGCAAATTTACCATTTCTATTGTACTTCCAACTTTAGTTTAGTGTATGATGATATTCATGTGTCTAGTTTTAGATGAATATCTTTCTATTTTCTGATACTCTCTTTGATTTCTTTTTTTATAAAGTACTGTAATTTTCAATATATAGATCTTTTACTTCATTTGCTAGATTGATTCCTAAGTATTTCTCTTTTTTGGATTACAATGTGAAGGATACCTCATTTCTCTCATTGAATTTTCTGTGTACAATGCTATTGAGCTTTGAATGGAGTTTTGGGGTTTTCTGTGTAGAATACCATGTCATCTGCAAATAATGGTAATTTAAATTCTTCCTTTCCTATCCTTATTCCTTTTATTTCTCTCTCTTGTTGAATTGTTCTAGATAACATTTCCACAACTATATTGAGTAGGAGTGGTTGATAGTAGATATCTTTGTCTTGTTCCTGATTTTAGAGTGAAAACTTTTGGTTTTTGACCACTTAGTATAATGTTGGTATTTGGTTTGTCATAGATGGCTTTTATCATATTGAGATAAAGGCCTTCTGTTCCAATTTTCTATAGGTTTTTATAATGAATATATGTTGGACTTTGTCAAAAGCTTTTCCTTTTCTATTGAGATGATCATATTCTTTTTATATTTGGCTCTGTTGATATGATGTGTTACATTTATTGATTTGTGTATGTTGAATCATCCCTCCATCTCTGAGATGAATCTACTTGGTCATGATGCATAATCTTCTTAATTTGTTGTATTCTGTTTGCCAGTGTCTTATCGAGGATTTTTGTATGTCTATTCATTAGGGAGATTGTCTTATTGTTTTCTTTTTCAGTTGAGTCCTTCTCTGGTTTTGGTATCAGGGTAATACTTGCTTCCAGGAATGATTTTGGGAGGATTGTTTCCCTTTTAATTTCATTAAAAAGTTTCAGCATTAGTGTCATTAAGTCGTCCCTAAATTTCTTGTAGAATTCAACAGTGAATCCATCAGGGCCTGACCTTTCTTCACTGGTAAATTTTTAATTACATTTTCAATTTCATTGATATTGAGTTATTTAGAATTTTTAAAAATCTTCTTGATTCAGTTTTGGAAATTCATATTCATCTAGTAATATGTCCATTTCTTCTGTTTTTCACCTTAGTAGAGTACAGCTTCCTGAAGTAGAGATTGTCTTCTGTATTTCCAAAGTATCCACTATGATTTCACCCTTTTTATTCCTAATTGCATCAGTTTGAATCTTTTCTTCTTTTTGATAAAGTCGGCTAAGAGTTTATCAATTTTACTTAATCTTTCAAAGAACTAGCTCTTCAATTCATTGATTTTTTGCATTGTTTTGTTAATCTCAATTTCATTAATTTCTCCTCTTATTTTTATAATGTACCCATCAAATGATCTTTGGATTTGATTTGTTCTTTTTCTAGGAGTTTGAGATTTAAGATTAATTATTCATTTGCACTCATTCTGATTAAGATTAAATGTTTATTTGCACTCATTCTGTTTTCCTGATGTGAGAATTCACCACTCAAATTTCTCTCTTAGGACTGCTTTTATTGTGTCCCATAAGTTCTTGAAAGTTGTATTGGCATTATCATTTAATTGTAGATACTGTTTAATTTCTTTTTTAATTTTCTCTATGCCCCATTGGTAATAACCCCATAAAGGTTAGCAGAAGAGCAGCAGAATTCTAAGTCAATTTGTTGCATCATGCTTGGCATGGAGCATGGCTTTAGTGAATCAGCTACAAGATAAATGCCTAATATTGATGTGTGGAATGCAAAATTTGCATTAGCTTTTTTCAAAAATTATTGGAAGTTATTTTAAATCAAGCCCCAAGATTTCCATTGAGGGTAACTTCTTGCTCTTCAGTGAGTAAAAACTTCTCACAGGTCTTGGAGAGTATTTCTCAAGGGGGAAAGTGAATTTTCAAAACCTTCTTTTGTATTATTCCATTTTTTAAAGAGCAGGATATATTTATTGAAAGAAAGCTTCTGTCCGAGACAGGGAGAGAAGTGGTCCCTAGTGTGTTGCTAAAGACTCTTGTCTTTTCTAGGGTCTTTTATAGAGCAAAATCATGGGGTGAGGTGGGTCCAAGAGAGGGAAAAATGAGAACTTGTAAGGCAGGCAGGCATGAAGTAGGACAGAACTATGGTCAAGCAATAAGATCAAAAGTATAATTGCTCAGGTAAAAATGATTAAATCAGGATCAAATAAGGAGGTGAGTCACATAGCAAGTGGGCATGAATACAGAATAGGATCTTTGCTGGTAAGTGGTTGAGTTACTGGCTCCTTCTGGCTTCCTCAAGGTGATTGATGCCCATTTACAATATCAGTGCCTGGTGTTTATACTTAGGGTGTGGTTACATTTGTTTTGTCTTTTGTCTTGAGATCTGGTCTGCAGTAGAAGTGTCTGTCTCCTCCAGGATTGCAAGATATCTGGTCTTCTGCACTGGCTCCTTCAAGGGCCTATCCCTGTATGACTACCTATAATATTTCTATCTTATTCAGCTGGCTATAACATTCCTCCCTCTGAAATAGTACCCCAAACTGTCATTAAGGGGTAATGGGTAATGACTGATCTGGGTTCTTCAATCTACAGGGGGTCATAGTTGTTGGTTGGCAGTATCTAAAGGTCCTCAACAGACTTCAGGCATTTTTATCTTGGATAGGAATAAAGCTTGAAGTCTGGAAGAGACAAAGCCAAACAAGCAATTAAGTATGCATGAATCAAATAATAGAATCAACAGGATAATTATGAGCACAATTAACAAAGATTTCCACCAAGAGGAACTAGTAATGGGTTCTCATAAGGAGGATAAGGATAAGGTCCAGGGAATTTTAGAGTTTGACATGTCATTGACTTTTTGACTAATAGCTGTTGAGATATTAACAGAAAAATTAGGAATGTAATATAACATTCAGTTTTTGCAGTTTACAAGAATCACTTGTGCTGTTAGAATGTCTAATGCCATCTGATTTTGGAGGACAGCCTGTCACATTAATTTTACTTTTTCATTTGGGAGAGACCAGGTGCTAGGTCATTAAAGGCCTGTTGAGCATAGTTAAGACCTTGATATGTGTCATATAACCTTTAAGGTTATATCTTATTCAGCTGGCTATAATATTCCTCCCTCTGAAATAGTACCCCAAACTGCCATTAAGGAGTAATGGGTGATTCCAGTAAAAGAAACCTAAAAGGAATCTAGCCTGTTATTGGTTTTATCTGTATCATTATTCAGGGTTTGGCATCCTTTAGGAAAGAACAAATTTTAATCAAATCATGTATGATCAATTATGTATGCAAAGACATGTATAATCAAAGCATGAGGATTACGGCCAACAGATAAATTTTAGAAACTATTTTTAAGGGATAGCAATTGTAACCCACTGGCTTTTATACATTCATTTACCTAGCAGTTTATGTTACTTGACTTTTATGTACAGGAATACCAGAGGGGTCCATGTCTCTTCCCACATAAACAAGTAAAGGCTGATTTTTCAAGTGCAAAACTAAATGATATCTTTTACAGGGGACACATAATTTTTCAGCCTTTCACTTATATTTATTTGATCTGAACAAAATTGATTAATATTTTTTTGTTTCTTTTTAGCTTACTGCAAAGTAAGCTCTTAAGATTGATGGAAAAATATTTAAAAGTGAAATTACTAAAAAGACGTTTAGATAAGCATGTCAGCCTAATACTAAATTAGATTGCTTTGTTGGATTTGGATAAGCATTAACAATTGTTTATTTGGTTTTGATAACAATAATCTTGATTCATTTTTAAGGAGATAATCAAATGTATGTTGGCAGCACTACAAGCGCCCTTTTTTGCCTTAAGCATACTATAAGTTTGGCAGTCTTAGAGCTGATCTTTTATGTATGTTAAGAAATAACAACTAATACTATCTGCTGCACTTCTGGTTATTTTATTTAAGCATTAGCTTCTTTAGTAATATTTCAAAGGGTAAGGGCTTTATTAAAAAGTACTTGAGCAGAACTAGGACTCAGAAAGGTAAAATAGCCTTTATTAGTTTAGTAAAAAGCATTGCAGATTTCTAATTTTATATTATTGAACATATCTTAATTTCTTTTATGAAATAAGTATTATGTTTTCAGTTCTAAAGTATCATTATTTTAGAGGTCGCTGCCACTGTAGCTTTATCATTATGGATTTTCCTATGTGTTGCCGAATGATTTGCCCATCAACATCAGACAGTGTTCAGAAGTGAGAAAGATACTGTTCTTCCACTTGAGGAGCTTTCAACCAGGTTATAAACAAGCTCTTAGGGCAATTATAATTTAAAATGGGATTTTAAAGCATCACAAAAGAATATATGTGACTCTATAAGCTCCTTGGGGAAGATATATTTCAGGTAGCTTATATATCATACAATCTACCACAGGGCTGATTCATAGCCCAATATATAAATTACTAATTGAAGTTTCCATGTAAATTTACAAGTACTCATTTAACAATTTCACTTTTATGTATATATTTCCAATAACCTAACTATAAGTAAAGACTTCATGTTGTACTCTTTCTAGTAGCTATAGCAACAAAAACATTGTGTGATACAATAAGACATTGGTTTAAGCCAGTTAACAGTATTGAGTAAGCCTTACCTAGGATTCTGAAGTACACTGTAATAAATTAGTTGAAGTGCCAACCATTTAAAAGCACATGCATTATACATTGTTAGACACATCACAGTCTGTAGGCAACTTTTGGTGTAACTGAGTATCCTAGTTCATGATAAAGATCAGTGTGAATGTCTATAAATTTAGATCTCACTACTTGAGGGCACTCAGGGAAGTTGAGGGGTCCTAGCTCTTCTGATCATAAAGCATTTAATACTGTCAGCCATTCCTTCTTTGTAATTGCATCTCTCTTGATTCTAGTGGTTAAAATTTTTTTTTATGCCTTTTATTATTAGTCTCCTTTCCTGTACTTTTGTGCTACCAATAATTACAACCTCTCCCCTGGACTTCAGCCCTGAATTCTTGTCTGTTGGGCATTTCTTCCTGGCTGTCCAACTGGCAAAGAAAACACATTCAAAAGAGAATCAGCTGTGCAGTAATACAGTGTGTCAAGGAATGAGAAACAAAAGACCTTGGTTCAAACTTGTAGTCTTGAAACAATCATGTAGTCCACCAGAACTGTGTCTTTCTTCCTTTTTTCTGCTGAGGTAAAATATCTGACACCCAAAGTTAAAGGAGGAAAGGTTTACTTAGCTCACAGTTTTTAGAGGTTTCAGTCCATAATTGGCTGCTCCAAGGTGGGGTGGTATGGCAGAGGGACATTGCAGAGGAGGGACAGCTCACAGGGGGCAGGTGGGAGACAGCAAAGCAGCAAACAGCAAACCACAGCAGCGCACCTCATATTGTATCCTGCCCCTCATATTGTATCCTGGCGACCTGCTCTCAGGGCAGGCAGCAGGTACAGTAAGGGTGGGGAAGCCTTAATCCTAGCATGGCACCATTAATCCCAACATCACATCCTTAGTCCATCACCACACACCCTAGATTTAGCCACCTCCAGAAAGCCTCACTTATCACTGCATGAGGATCTTGACACAAGACATAACAATCTGTAAGATGAGAGAAGTAATCTACCACAAAACATTACTGGTATCTTAGTTACTTTTTCATTGCTGAGAAAAAATCTGACACCCAAATTAAAGGAGAAAAGGTTTACGTGGCTCATAGTTGTAGAGGTTTCAGTCCATAGTTGGCTGCTCCAAGGCAGGGTATTGTGGCAGATGAGTATCACAGAGAAATAGTCTGCAGCAAGCAGGCAGGTAAGAGTGCATTAGCCTAATTCTGCCCCTTTTATTTTATGCAGACTACTTGCCCTAGTGTGGGTGTAGCACTCACTCATTTAATCCTAGCCAGAACTGTGCCAAACCAATCAGGGGACAGATTTACTAATCTCACATCCTTGATTCCAACATCACACACTCTAGATCCAGCCCCCCTGAAAAGCCCACCCCACTATGACTGCATGAGGCTTTGAGGGACATCTAGACACAAGCCATAACAGTAGGGTTAGATACTACTATGTGAAAATAATTCAACTGGAATTTTTATGTTTTTGTTCTGTTTTTGGTTTTGATATCTTCTTGGTTACCCATTTGCAGAAAACATTAAAGACATTCTTTTTTTTTTTTCAAAGACACTCTGGACTCTTCTCTCTCATCCTCCACAACCAGCCCTCAGGTGCCAAGAATCAGGTGCCAAAGTCAGCTCTCTCCACAACACCTCTTGCAATGCCTGTGTGTAGCAGTTGCTCAATGTCTGTTAATCATTAAAAATTCCTACATGGTCTCCCATACAAGTCTTGCTGGTATGCTTCCTTCACAGAAAGCACTCTGGTAATCCCAAATGAAAGTCTTTAGTAGCTGTTTACTACTACTATTTGTCTGTTTCCTACCAAATGACATTTAGACCTTTCACCTACAGAGGAGAATTTGATGTCCCTGAACTATCATCACTTGTTGGAGACCACTATGAGGTGGCTCTGAGCAGGATTTAAATTTTACTAATTGGCTTTCTATCTTTATCTGTGAGTCTGTCCTAGGCATTGGCCCCTTGCCTGGTGAAGAGAGCTGACTCATAGTAAGTGAACCTCTATGAATCACTGATCTTGGCTGAGGTTTGTAGTAACCAATGAGCCAAAAGACACCTCAAAGGGCAAGATAAGGCCACAGCTGCAGGCACTTGGCTCCAACCTCAATTAACAAGATAGAGACTGCAGCTGGAGGAATTTTACTCCTACTGTCTCACTTCTATCAGGCCTTCATGATAAGACAGTTCTCATGAATTGACTTGATTCATTATTTACAGACATCCTTGAAGTGACTCCAAGATCTTGCTCATTGCCTGCGCTTTCCTCAGTTTCTCTGCCTCTTGTTGGACTATTAAAAATGGACTGATCCAGAGAAGCTTTTGTCTTAGCCGTCAGAGCCTCAAGCTTAATTAAAGGGGTTTGATCCTCCCAGTGCCCTGAAATCATACTATTTGTCACATTTTATTTAACCTCCACTGTACAGTCATTTGGGAGATCAGGGATCTAGGTCAGGACCCGTTAATCACTCTCTTTAGAACCTGTTGCAGGGTTTGAACTAACTGCCTCCCCATTCCCAGGGCACAGGTGGCACCACCTAAGTGGTTTTGTTTGTTCTGCTTTCTTCACTCAAAATGCCTTTGTGTCCTCACCCTCACTTTATCATTGCTCAGCTGCTGAATTTCTGGCAGAAAAAGAAAGCTCTTTCATGGAGTTAATTGTGCCCAGGCTAGAAGCTAAGTATTGTCCACTCATCATTTCCACTAATTCATGAGAACACTCCAGCCCCACTAAGATGCCCACTAAGTAACAAAAATATTATCTAAAATGCCTGCAAACTGAGTTCCTACCAGAGTGGATGAAGCCTGATATGGACAGCTTTGGTGGTTCCAAGACTTATTATTTAGGCAAGATGTGACCGGTTTAGATCCAGAAAAACATCCCTCTCTAGGTGCAGCAGATTTTCCCCTGCAGATGGTAGTGAGGCTTTTTCATGAGATTTTTGAGCTGGTTAGCAGGCATCATGCTGGTCTGTAACACTGTTCCATTCATTTCCGTCTCCTCCAGAGACTGTAAACCCCTCTAGAATTAGTTTGGTTCAGGCAGCTTAGATGCTCAGGTATCGGGCTTTACAGGAAGCTCACTCTGTGATCTCTGCTCACACTCACGTTCAGGCCCTGCTACATGTCCATAAAGGCAAAAGTGACCCATGTACACTTACTTTCCTGGGAAAATGTTCTATTTTTGAAATCTCAGTCTATATTCTATTCTCTTAAAACGAGTGTAATTGTATGAAAATGACCACGTGAGAGCCCAGGAAGTCAACCAACATTTCAATACCAACTGGTGCTTGAGCTCTCATCCCGCCTCCTTTTGTTTTCAGATCAAATATCTTTTCTGACATCTTCTCCAAGATCCTATCTTTTTTTAAAACATAAATAACACTTTTATGAAATATAAATGTTTTTCAAAACAGAAAAAAAATCTCTACTGGGAAGAGTATTATTATTTCACATTTTTAGCAAAGTATTTTAATATTTAGCTAAATAGAAGCCAGCTAACTTTTTAGATGTGTTTCTGTAATTTATTGGGACAGGTATGTTTTGCTACATTGAAACTTGAACAATGGAGGTTTAAGTTTTAAAGGTTAATTCCACTGTGGAATCTAAAACCACATCAGTGAACTTTTTATACTTTTACATTAGAAGTATTTCATGTGTAACCTTATGTGTTTTGGTTACTTGAAAAATATTTATTCATTCAGTTAAGTCATGCAGATCTTTCAATAGCTGCTGTGTTTAGGAAGTATTTTATTTAGGTTCTACCTAGTCCTCCTGGAACATTGTCTCTTTCACTCCTGAATCCCTAGTTAGGAAGTTGTGTCAGCAGTCAATGGAGAGATAATGATTCTTTGGACTAGAATGCAATGGTGGTGACAAAATGTGATCATATTCAGGATCTATTTTAGACCAAAGTGTGTGTTAGAGCCAAGGAGGCCAAAGAATTAGACATTGGTAAGCAAGAGGGAAGGCTGTTATCTCTGTGATTAACATAGTTACAAGTGACACAGTTGTGCCATATACAGTACTGAGATGGAGAACCCTCAGGAGGAGCAAATTCAAGGTCACTTACAGTGGAAATTATGCTTGAGAGAGCTATTACGTACTTGGATAGATGTATCAAGTACATAGTTACATAGTTTGTGGCAATAGTTATGTTCTACATTAAGAGGTGGTCTCTGTCTTAGTTACCTTCATCACTGAGACACGATGCTTGATGCCCATAACTTAATGGAGAAAAGTCTATTTTTCACTGACAGATTGTAGCAGTTTTAGTCTATAGGCAGGTGGCTCCAGGGCAGGGTGGCACAGCAGAGGAGAAGCAGCTCATGGCCAGCAGTGAAGCAGAGGAAGTAAAAGGAGGACCAGGGAAGAGACAAACCCTCCCAGGCCATGCCTCCAGTGACCCACTTCTGACCAGATCCCACATCCCTAAAGAAAGTCAGCCTTAAATCCACTGATGAGTATCATGCAGGCATGGGTCAAGCACCTCCCAAAGCCCCACAAATAGCACATGAGCTTTGGGGGGACACCTAGATATGAGCCATAACAGACTGATTCACTTGACAGCTGTGTGAATAGTTTCAACAAGAGTTTTGGGTTAGGTAGCAGTGGGCTGGCTAGAGGGAAAAAAACCTAGCTTTGACTTGACTCCTATTACCATATATACCAGATTTCCCAAAAGAAGCTTGTGCTGTATTTGTAATTCTCCTAAACACAACTTACTGCCATGTTTGCCTTTGATAAAATAGTCTTTCCTATCCCTTTCCCTATCACAAAGTTACTTATCTTCCAAGTTTTGGCTCAGATATGCTCTCCTCTGTGAACTTTCCTGAATTCTCAAATGGTGAAACCCTCTTTCCTTGTTTGCAGGTTTTTAAAAGTCAATCAAAATGAAGTGCTATTAACAAATTAGTTACTTAAAAATTCCAAAATCAAATTGATATATAAATTTACACTAATTTCCCAGTCATCTGTGTAAGGCCAAAGTCTTTGCTTATGAAATTGGAACTCTCCTTTGTCTACCTCATATCAGCTAAAATCATGTTTCATACTGGTTTTCCTTAAAGTTGAGCATGCACTTAGATTCTGGCAAGACTAGAATGAAAAATCCATCTAATTTGTGTGAGTCCCATGTTGCCACCACAGAACTTTGGCATTTGCCTCACCTAGACATATTTTGGCAAACAACTACTATCAAATTTCACTTAATTTTCTACTTAGTTCTCAGAGAAACAACTTCCCTTCCATTTCATTACTTTATGTAATATAAACCGTTTCAATAGCAATTACAACTGGCATAAGCAAACTGAAGAACAAAACTGACATTCGGTAAGCCTACAGCATACTTGGATGAAAGCATATCAGTGTTTCAGAAAGTCCATCCTACTCTTGAATGGTAGGTTATAGAAAGGAGTATTATAGAGAACAGTGGATTACTGGATAATCCTGCAAATTGTCAAGTGTTAGGCTTTTAAATGATAATTAACTGAAAGTAGTTATTGTAGGACCTTGATGACTGAAATGTTGTCATCTATGTGCATTTCTCTACTAGTCCTTCATGGCAAGGACTTGGTTTATAGAAAGATTCTTAGTTAAAATCAGGTGAATAAATGGATAGATGCCCATAGCATCTGTTTCTATATCATGATATGTTTTCCTCCTCTTAAAAAAATTTCTCTTTGATTTCTGATGATTTTAATTACAACCAGTTTTTGAGGCCTAGTCATGATCTCACTACCTCTTCAAATTCTTTCTGAATCACTTTAGTTTAAAAGGATATTTTTTTAAAACACATCTCGTGATGCTGTGTATTTTTAATTCTTTGGTATAGTTATCCTGTCTCCCCCTCTGTCATTAAAAGGCCAAAGTCATGGCATACCCTCACAGGGCCATGTGTATAGGTCGTAGTTAATAGACAGTGATAGTTGGCTGGGGATTTAGCTCAGTGGCATAAGCGCCTGCCTGGTAAGCGTGAGGTCAAGAGTTTGATCCCCAGTACCAAAAAACTAAAAAAAATAGTAGACAGTCATAGTCGTTACCAATCTGAGATTCATTTACCAGAGCAAGAGAATTGTGCTCAGAGCCACTTTTTGTGATTTGTAGTACTTGGGATTGAAACTGGGGCTTTTGCACTGAGCTGCATTTCAAGTTGTCTTTTAATTGTCTGTTTTTGAGACAGGAGGACCAGGCCAGACTCAAATTTGTGGCCCTCCTCCCAAGCCTTTCCCAGTGCTGGGTGAAACACACACCACTATAACTGGTTCATTACTGATTTTGCTTTTTAGCATTAATAGTATTTTTCAAGACAGGTGATTACAATATAGGGTTTATTTTTTCACTGTTATTCCTTTAAACACAAACATGATATATAAAATATACTAATTGTATATATTTCACAACTGTCTTACTTTAAAAAACAAGAAAAAGATTAAAATGATAAGGAATTTAAAAACAACATAATAGAAAACTAACACTAGCTAATATATTGAAAATTGTTATCCTAAACTAGTTGTTCAGATTACAAGATTTAAGATTAAAAAAAATGATTAAACAATGAAAACACAGTCTTTTTGATGAACTAACAGAGATTAATAGTATAGTTATCTATCTTGAATATATATATATATATATACATACATACACATACAATCTTTTCCCTTCTTTCATTTTCCTTTCCTCTATCCTGGTTGTTTTTTTTTTTTTTTACTTTTGAGCACTTTCTTTCCCTTTCATTTTCACAATATCTATTGTACATTTTGGATCTTAATTATTCTTTCAGTTTTTTTACACTGGGAGACAACACGATATTTACACATGCAAGTCTGATTTATTTCACTTTTAATTATGTTCTCAAGTTGCCTCCATTTACCTATAAAAGCCTCAAGATTATCATTTTTTATAGCTGAGTAACATTCCATTGTGTAAAAATACCACATCTTTTTTATTCATTCTGTAGTTGATGGGCATTTGAGTTGTTTCCAAGATTTAGCTATTAACAAATTGTGCTGCTATAAACATGGGTGCACATACATCGCTGTGGCATGACATTTTCAATTTTTTTGGGAAAATACTCCAAAGGGGAATAGCTGAATTGAATGAGACTTCTAATTCTTGTTTTTGAGGAATTTCCACACTGATTTCCACTGTGGTTGCACCCATCTATACTCCCTTTTTCCCCACAGCCCTACAAGCATAAGTTGTTGGCTGATTTCTTGATGGCAGCCATTCTTTCTGGTGTAAGATGGAGTCTTGATGTTGTTTTAATTTTTCATTTCTGGAATGACCAGTGATGTTGAACATTTCTTCATGTATTTATTTACCATTTGTTTTGGTTTTTTCATCTGAGAAGTGCATGTTCATCCCAGATGCCTATTTTTGAAGTGGGTCTTTGAATTTGGGGACCTGATGTTTTTTAATCTTTGTATGTTCTAGATAAAAGTCCTTTGTTTGAGGGATGCTTGCCTAAAATTTTTTCCCATTCTGTGGGTTTTCTTTTCACTCTGTTGGTGATTTCTTTTGGTGAGCAAAAACTTTTTAATAAAATGAGATCCAAGTTATTGATTCTTTAAAGTACTTCCTGTGAGGTTTACATTTTGTTCCTGAACTCTTTGTCTACCCCTGTCTTTATGACTTCTATCTACCTTGTCTTCCAGTATATTTAGTGTTTCTGTTTTAATATTGAGATCTTTGATCCATTTTAACTTTGGTTTAGTGCATGATGATAGACACTAGTCTAGTTTTAGTCTTTGGCATGTGGAAATCCAGTTTTTCCAGCATCATTTTTAAAGAGGCTTTCTTACAGTGAACATGTTTGGCCCCCTTTTCAAAGATAAGGTGACTGAGTATCTTTGTAGCTGTGTCTGCATCTTCTAATCTGTTCCACTGATACTCGGGTATGGTTTCTTTGCTGGTACCATGCTGATTTTGTTGCAATAGCTTTGTAAAATTTTTCAAGTCAGGGATTGTGATGCCTCTTGCCTTGCCTTTGTTGCCCAGAACTGCCTTTGCTATTCTAGATCTCTTATAGTTCCAAATGAATTCTAGGAATGTTTTTGCTAGATCTGTGAGGTTTGACAATGGTATTTTGATTGAGATTGCATTAAATTTGTATAACAGTTTGGGAATATGGCCATTTTCACAATGGCGATTCTTCATACACAAGAGCAAGGTATATCTTTCCATTTTTTTAATATCCTCTTCAATCTCCTTTTTCAGAGTACTATATATATATATATTACATCCTTTGTTAAATTGATTCCTAAGTATTTCATTTTTTTGGATGCTATTGTGAAAGGTGTTATTTCCATAATTTATCTCTCAGTGAGTTTGTTGTTTGTGCATAAGAATGCTATTAAGTTTTGAGTGTTGACTTTGTATCCAACTATGCTGCTGAATTTGGTTCTTAATTGTAGTAATCTATTGGTGGAGTTTTGGGGGGTCTTCTATGTAAAGTATATTGTCATCTGTAAAAAAATGATAATTTAACTTCTTCCTTTCCTATTCTTATTCCTTTTATTTCTCTCTCTTGTCTAATTGCTCTGGCAAATATTTTCAGAAATGCATTGAATAGGGGTGGAGATAGTAGACATCCTTGTTTTGTTCCTGATTTTAGAGTAAAAGCTTTCAGTTTTTGTCCATTTAGAATGATGTTGCTGTTGGCTTGTCATAGATGGCTTTTACCAGAATGCAGTAGAGACCATCTATTCTGATTTTCTATAGAGTTTTTACCATGAATAAATGTTGGACATTATCAAAGACTTTTTCAGCATCGGTTTAGATGATCATGTGATTTTTGTCTTTGGCTCTGTTGATGTGGTATATTACATTTATTGATTTGAGTATATTAAACCATTCCTGCATTCCCAGGATGTATGCTACTTGCTCATGGTATATAATCTTCATGATTTACTACATTCTGTTTGCTAGTATTTTATTGAGAATTTTTGCATCTATGTTCATTAAGGAAATTGTATGTGCTTCTCTTTTTTGGTTGGGTCTTTCTGTTTTGGTATCAGAGTAATACTTGCCTCTAGAAATGAGTTAGGGAGAATTGCTTCCCTTTCAATTTCATTGAAGAGTTTGTGGTATATGGGCATTAAATCTACTCTAAATTTCTTATAGAATTTAGTCAGATCTGGACTTTTCTTTTTTGATTAAGTTTTTGATTACATTTTCAATTTCAGTAACTGATATTGGATAACTCAAATTTTACATACCTTCTTGATTCAGTTTGGTAATTCATACACTTCTAGGAATCTGTCCATTTCTTCTATGTTTTCCATCCTATGTGAGTAAAGATTTTCAAAGTAGGTATTGACAATCTTCTGAATTTCCACAAGATCTAAAGTAATTTCACCTTTTGTATTCCTAATTGCAGGAATTTGAAATTTTTTCTTCCCTTTCTTGATAAGGTTGCCTAGGGAGGTCTATCAATTTTGTTTATAATTTCAAAGAGCCAACTCCTTAATTAATTAATTCTTTGTATTGTCTTCTTAGTCCCAATTGCATTAATTTCTTATCTCATCTTTATAATTTTCTCCCTTCAGTGAGCCTTGGACATGAATTGCTCTTTTTCTAGAATCTTGAGGTGCAGCATTATGTTGTTTATTTGTGCTCATTCTGCTTTCCTGGTGTGGGAATTTGTTGCTCTTTATTCCCCTCATAGTGCAACCTTCACTGCATCCCACAAGTTCCAGTATATTATAATTGATTTTATTTGAATTGTAGATATTGTTCAATTTCTTCTTTAATTTTATCTGTGACCCATTGGTTGTTCCAGAGAATGTTATTTCATTTCCATGTATTTAGTAGTTTTTGAAGTTTCTTTTGCCATTAGCACCCAATTTCAGTGCACTATCATCAGATAACATGCATGGGATAATTTTAATTCCTTTGCATTTACTTCAGCATGTTCTATGGGCTAGTATACAGTCTATTTTAGAGAATGTCTTATGTGCAGCTGAAAAGAATGTGTATACTGATGTTGCTGGATGGAACCCTCTATAATTGTCTACTAAGTCCATTTGTTCACAGGTTTGATTCAGTTCTGTTATTTCTTTATTGACTTATGTTTATCTATCTCTTTGTGACTTATGTTGTTCTATCTCTTTGTGACAATGGTATATTAAGGACTTCTATCATTGCATATTTGATTATTCATGTCTATTAGTATTTGTCTTATATAGTTGGATACATTTATGATTATTACCTCTTAGTCTTGAATTTTTCTCCTAAAAAGTATGTAGTGAATGTCTTTATCACTTTTGTTCATTTTTGGTTTGAAGTTCACATTGTCTGCATGTAAAATAGCTACCCCCACAGAGGGGCAGCCAATACGTGAAGCAACTGGGACTCCACAGCAAGCTTATTGGGAGGAACCCAGGAGAATGTCAAGACAAAGGAGCAAAAGGCAATCTCACACCTCCAGCCCACACAGAACAAGTCTGGGAGATACAGTAATGGAAGAAAATGGAAGGCACACACCTGAAATCTCTGAGAGGATAATAACTGAAGTAAAGAAACAACTGCATGAGACTATAAAATTAATCAAATCAGAAATAATGTCTCATGTAAAAGATGAAATGAAAAATATAATGAAAGAATTGCTCAGTATATCTAAAGAAGATATAGATAAAAAGAGAAGCACAGTAAAATGATGGAAATCTTGAATGAATATAGAAAGGAATTACAATGCATGAAACAGATTCAAAGAGAGATCCAGGAAATTAAAAAGTCAATCAAAAGGTGGTAAAACCACTTGAAAGAAACTGAAGATAGACTTTCAGACCTTGAAGACAGAATTACACCTAGCAATCATGAAAGGAAAGATCTTTTAAAAATAATGAGGAACCAGAGAATAACAATTCAACAGCTGCAAGACGATGCAGAGAAATAACTTAAGAGTGAGAGATATCAATGAAAAATCAGGGGTCAACACAAATGAAATTAAAAGGCTATTTACAAAAGCAATAGCAGAAAACTTCCCAAGCATAGGGAAAGGAACTGACATGCAGTGAGGCATATAGGATTCCATCTAGCCATAACCAAAGTAAATCTACACCCAGACATATAATAATCAAGATCCCAGAAATTCAGTAAAAGAACAGAATATTAAAAGCTGTTAGAGAAAAGAAACAAATCACCTCTAAAGGAAAACCAATCAGAAACACAATAGACTTGTCAACAAAAACATCAAGTCAAGAAGAGCTTGGAGTGAAGTGTTTCAAGTCCTGAAAGAAAACAACTTCCAACCCAGACTGATGTACCCTGCAAAACTATCTTTCAAAACTGATGGAAAAATAAGGTATTTCCATGACAAAAAAACAACTGAAGGAATTCATGACCACCAAAACAACCTTACAGAGAGTGCTAAAGGATATTCTAGAGAGAGATAAAGATGATCATGATTCCAGGAACAGCAGCAGAGGAAGATCACCAAACAGGACAGGCAATTGAATGAAGGGGTAAAGTAGAGAGCCAACAAGAGAAAGACAGCATGGCAGAGGTGAATCAATGTATGCTGGTTGTAACTATTAATACAGATCGTCTCTACTTGGCAATAAAAAGAAACAGGGAGAATGGATCAAGAAACAAGATCCATCAATATACAGAAACACATTTAACTCAAAAGGAAATTCATAGACTGGAAATCACAGGGGAGAAAATGATTGTTCCATGTGACAGGAGACCAGAGAAAAACAAGGATAACTTGCCCATCAACCAGAGAATAGATAAGAAAAATATGGTATTTTCATACAATGGAAAGCTACCTAGCTTAAACTAGGATAATCTCAAGGCTTGGTAGGTAAATGGATGCAATTGGAAGTCATGTTCATGGGCGAAACTGTCTGGGTGAACCCTAGCATAAAAAAACAGGAGTTAGTGGGATCCAAAACCCAATAGATATCATAAAAGTGATAGGGGAGAAAGCACCTAGAGGAGAAGGTGGTAACCAGTGTTAATTTCTTACTGTCTTGTCTTGAACTCTTGTATTGTTTTCACAGTTTTTTAGGTTTGGTTCTGTTCTGTCTTGTTTTGTTAGATGTTACTGTCTGATGATATAGGCAGCTATTTTGAACATAATTGAATGCATTATGGTAATCATGGTTGGTTTCCTATTATCTTGTTATGAAGTCCTATAATGTTTTCATTCTTTTGTTTAGTTGATTTTATTCTGTTTTGTTTTGATTTTATTATGTGTGGTGATGTGAACAGCTATTTTGAAGAAAACAAGATATTATAGTAACCATTGTTCATTTCCTGTTATCTGATTTTGAAGTCCTGTAATGCTTTCATTCTTTTGTTTTGTTTTGTTTTATACTATTTTGTTTTGTTTGATTGTATTGTGTAAAAATGTATGGACAACTATTTAGAAAAAAACAAGAGATATTATGGTAGCCATTATTGATTTCCTGTTGTCTTATTGTGAAGTCCTGTGTTGCTTGCATTGTTCTCTTCTGATTTGCTTTTTTCTGTTTTGTTTTATTCTCTTTAAAATTAAAAATTAAAAAACAAAAAATACTAAGTACAAGAAATATATGAATTAGAACATTATTGTAAGGAAAGCATGGTTGTAACCAGCATCCAGGTCAAGAAATAGAACTCCATACCTGGGAGAAAATCTCCTCATATGAACCCTTTCTTTTGTCTCTCCACAGGAAATCATGATGCTGACCCCTGTACTAAGTCTCTCCCTACATTCACCCCAACTAGTTGTATCACCCAAGTGTGCATGCCTTGCACAGCTCCTTGATTTGCCATTCAAAAAGAGTACTGTATTTTTATTTGTTGTTGGTTATTTTATTTGTTGCAGTGTATTATTACTATTTCAGATTCAGTACATGCACAGTGTATGAAAGTAGGAATGTAATCCAACAACAACAAAGCATATTTTCACTACTCACAAATTACCTTTGTACTGTCCCTTTTATATGTCTTTTCATTTAAAGATTTTCTTTTCATCTTACTTCATTCCCTATAGTTTATAAACTGGGGCTTTCTGACCCAGATAGCTTTCTGACCCAAGTCATTTTGACCTTTCTGATTTGATTTCTCTGAAAATAGTTCCACTATAGTTGGAGCTGACTAGTGGATAACAAATGTGTATGGCTAATAGAAACCTTAGTTTAGGTTACACCCCAAATGTCTTATTGAACAATACTTCTGTCTTATTGAAAGAGAACTCTGCTGTTAAAGTGTTTCTGATATCTAGAGATAGCCAACTTATACAGAGAGAATGAATTAGTATTTTTTTAAAAATTAAATAAGCTATTATGTGTTTTAAACTTTGCAAATTGGACTGAATGGTAATTTAAGACAAATTTTTTAAATGAGGCATAAAAATACTGGAACAGAAAAACCTGACTTCAAAATGAAAATGCTATCGCATGAATATTTACAGAGTTCCTGAGGATACAAAAATGATGAGCCCACCCTTGATCTCTAGGGAAGGTGCCAGTTATCTTTTCACAGTACATGGTTCCAAAAAGCCAGTCTGCAGGCAGAGGTCACACAGGGAGACAGACTTCATCAATCTATGGTGTAGACCAGGAAAAGAAGAGCCATGGAATAAAGTCTTACAAAGCAAAATTGATTTTATTTAAAATACTTCTTTTTTTGTTTAAGAAAAGTGTTACTAATGTGTTAATATTTCAGCAAAGTTATTGATCTGGCCTGCGGATCCAATCCGTGGGTCTCACCTGGAGAGGGAATGGGGATGGTGGGCGGGGCAAGAGGAGAGAGAGATGGAGACAAGTTGAGCAATTCCAATCAAGTCTCGTTTATTAATATAGGGCACAGGGTTTTTATAAGCAGGGGGCGAAACATGGAGCTGGGCAGGGTAAGCACGTTGCGTGTCTGCTGATTAGCTAGAGAGCAAGATCTATCCAAATAAGGACAAGCTAGAGGCAGGAAGCTGTTCTAGGTAGGGGTACGTGGTAACCATGACTGGGCCCTCGTCATATCCGCTAAATGCAGGAGAGGGTCATGGGTAATGTAGGCTGACACAGAATGCCCTCAGGCAGGAGGGGCAGGATGGCGGCAAAGCCTTGAGCTGCTCCCTACATCTCCTCCCTTTATTATATTTAAAATCAGGAGTATGGGGGGCCCTGTGGGGACAGCACCTGTCTTAGGTCAAGGACTTTTCATATGAACCCAACCAGGCCTTACCCGTCATGGGCCTGCAGGACAGCAATTGGTCCTGTGCCTGTCTTAGGTGGCCAGTGGCGTAACATATATGTCCTAGTTGCCCGTCTCTGGCTGCCTGTCCAGTGCCTCAGGGCAGTTGGCTCACACATCATTATATGGGCCACTTGTAGGGATTGTTTCCCTCCAAGTTTTTTGATCTGCTATCTCCAATTGATGATAATGTACCTGAATGGGCTTGGCCAGGAGCGCATCAACCCTATTGTTAAGAAGAGTCACAATCCTTTGGAAAATGCAGGGGCCTACAGTGAGAAGCAGTAGCAAGGCGGCTAGTGGGCCTAATAAGGGGGCAATGTAAGGAAAAAGGCCTCCCTACATGGAAGAGAGGGAGGTTTTTCTGAGGTGGTCTCTTTCCGAACCACCTTTTGATTATCCCAGTGAGCGATGGTCCACTGCCAGGTTTGATGGGGATTGCCATCCATTAGGTATAGTTGTGTCAGGAGTCCGATGATGGCCCATAAGGCTTTGGGAGGTTGTATCATCTGTAAGAGAACACAGGGGGTTGTGCCTCAGGAAAGAATATTATTCCTGGGCATCGCACAGAGTTTTTGATGAAGGGCTGTCTATTTGTTTTATGAGGCATTCAGGTAGCCATCTAGCTTCTTTTTCTTGCCTAGAATAAACACAGACTGAGCCTCACCCCCAGATGAGAACGGGGTCGGGGCCATTCCAGGTGTTAGTTAGCAGATCCTTCCATAATACCGAGGCAAACTGTGTTTGCATTTGTGTATGCCAAAAGCGAGATGCCGCGGAGCAGCCTGAAATATCTAAGGATAAAAAGTTTAAAATGAAGAGGGCATGTGAAAGGATATTTCTGGGGGACCCCCGAGTAGGGTACCAAGTTCCCCCTTTTATTTTATCTATAGTGGACTTAAGAGAATGATGTGCACATTCAACAATGCCTTGTCCCTGAGGATTGTAAGGTATACCTGTGGTATGAAGAAAATTAAGGCACTTACAAAATTGAGCAAATGAAGCACTTGTATAGCCAGGGCCATTGTTGGTCTTGAGTTGTTGGGGGCACCCCAGGGTAGAGAGAGCCAACAGCATGTGGGCCATCACATGTTTGGTAGCCTCTCCAGTCTGGAGGGTGACAAAAATGAAACCACTATATGTGTCAACTATTACATGTATATATTTTAAGTTGCCAAATTTGTTAAGATGAGTAACATCCATTTGCCATAAGGCATTAGGAATTAGACCTTTTGGGTTGACTCCAAAATGTTGAACAGGTAGATGGGTAGCACGAGAATGGCAGTTTTTAACAATTTGCTGGGCTTGTTCTCGGGTAATTCTGTGAAGGAGGCGGAGGGTTTGGGCATTGAGATGGTGTAGCTGATGAGCCCATCGTGCCTCAGATACCTTGGAGTCATCTATGGACTCAGAGTGGGTCACAAAGACCTGTGTCCATGTGGCAGCATCAGCTAGATGGTTTCCCTGAGCAAGGGGGCCCGGAAGGCCAGAGTGGGCCTGCAAGTGGCCAATGAAAAACTTGTGATGGCAAAGCTGAATCATATCTTGCAGTTGTTTAAACGGGTTTGCAGCTGGGGAGGCATGACCTATGGTGGCAACAGTTTCTAACAATGGAACAGACTGAGCGAGGTAAGCACTGTCAGTAAACAAATTGAAGGGTTGGTCGGGGTAAGCGGTAAAAACTGCAAGAATAGCTTGTAGTTCTGCCAGCTGTGCAGAAGATGTCTCTGTCTGGAGAGTGGTAACATTATCTTGGGTTAC
>PVLA01013661.1:0-35519 GCA_004027455.1 Hydrochoerus hydrochaeris
TTGTAGTCAGTTCTGTACCCAGCTTCTTTTTACAATCAGCATTGTTAGAGATTATTTTCATTATTGATGAAGAACATGAACAGATCCTTTCTTGTAATGATATCAGCTATTTTGGACTGCTTTGTGCCAGGAACTATGTTATATATTTATTTGCACAATCTTTATTTAATACCTGCAATAACACTTGAATGTGGTTTATTAACTAGAATAGCACCAGGTTGCAAACTTATAGTGAAATAAGCAAAATGTTTATCATCTATGCTCAAAATACACTTATTTAGAAGTATTAAAAAGCTTAATGGATTCACCTACCATTATTAGGATACATGAACTTTATCTAACAAATGATTAAAAAGTAAAAGTACATAATTATATGGAAACATCCTAGATTATCTATATGCAAATTCCACCACCACTTGGGGTTTTTTTGTTGTTGTTTTGTTTTACTTTGTTTTAAAGACGAAAAAAGCACAGAAAAATCAAAAGCAATCAAACAAAGAAAAAAAACCGAATGACAATATCAACAACAACAATAGTGATACATGATTTCAAAACAAAATGATAGTTTGGTTTTTTTGGCTTTTTTTTTTTTTTTTGGTACTAGGGATTGAATTCATGGTCTTGCACTTGCCAACAAGGTACTTGTGCCACTGAGCTAAATCTCTGGCCCTAAAATGATAAGAATTATATTGCATATTGTTATCTTCAAAATAGTTGCTCAGGTTACCAGATACAGGCATGCAAAATTGATCAGGTAATATGAGTAACCTTTGAGCAGTTTCTTTCCCTTTTACTATATCTATTGTAACTTGTGGATCTTATTTACTTTCAGTTTCTTATACCAATGAGACAATATAGTGTTTACACATGCAAGTCTGATTTATTTCACTTATGAGTATGGTTTCTAGTTGCATCCATTTACCTATAAAAATCTCTACTTGATCCTTCTTTGTAGCTGAGTAGTACTCCATTGTACAAAAATCTTTTTTTATCCATTCCCCCATTGATGGGCATTTGGATTGTTTCCAAGATCTGGCTATTACAAATTGTGCTGCTATAAACATGGGTGCACATATTTCTCTGTGGTATAATGTTTTTAATTCTTCTGGGAAAATATCCAGAAGGGGAATATCTGGGTTGAATGGAACTTCTAATCCTAGTTTTGTTTTTGTTTTGTTTTGTTTTTTTGAGGAATCTCCACACTAATTTTCACAGTGGTTTTACCAATCTTCATTCTCACCAACAATGTAAAAGTGTTCTTTTTTTCCTCACAGACCCTCTAGAATTTGTTACATGTTGATTTCTTGATGTTAGCCATTCTTTCTGGAGTGAGATGACAGACATCTCAGTGTTGTTTTAATTTGTCTTTGTCAAATGAACAGTGATGGTGAACATTTTTCATATATTTATTTGTCATTTGAATTTCTCCATCTGAGAATTGTGTGTTCATCTCAAGTGCACATTTTTTAATTTGAGGGGTCTGATCTTTTTCAGTTCTTTATATGTTCTAGATAGAAGTTCTTTCAGAGTCAGTTGGCAAAAAAGTTTTCTCAATCTGAGGGATTTCTTTTCACTCTGTTGGTGATTTTTTTTTTTTTTTTTTGTTACTGAACTCACAACCTCATGCTTGCCAGGCAGGTGCTTAAGTCACTAAGCTTAATCCCCGGCCCACTCTGTTGGTGATTTCTTTGGATGTGCAAAAACTTTTTAATAAGATGAGATCCCAATTGTGTCACTATCACCTGTAACCAAAAAATACTACTTCATTTAGAAAAAATGGTGCCTCATTTATGTTACCTAAAAGTTAACAATTTTATTTACTTAGTCATAATAGGAACTCTGACTGCTAAGAGAAATCATGCTTGTATGGTCATTTATTAAAATTTACCCTAATAACAATAACAAAATTTGGACAAAATATAAAAAAGCAAACACCTAGATCCTAGAACATAAGTAAAAGGAGGTAAACTAAGTCAGTGCATCAAAACACAGAGAAACAATCCGCCCAGGAGTGAATTTCCTATCTTTTTTTTTCCACCTAGATTTGCCCTGAAGAGATACCAGTCATTGAGTGGCACCTACAGCCAAGACTCTAGTATAGAGAGCCAAACCATCTTTGTAGTCAGAAGAACCATGGAAAGGAGGTTGAGGTGGCCAGACTTTGAGGAAAGAGATCCAGAAAGAGATGCCCTTTAAGCACAAGTATACAAGTTCACATGTTTCAGCCTATCCTTCAATCAGGGAAGTGCAGAGAAAACTCAAAGTAGCCTAAAAAAAGCTTTGAGAAGTGAACTGAGATTTGAAACGTCTACAAGTCTCAGCCTAGAGTCAGACCCAGACATAGGAGAGACAGACACAAACCAGCATAGTCTAAACTTAAGAAATCGATCAGTGATTTGAAAAACAACACACAGATAGCAAGCCAGAATTAAAATGTGAGCCTATCTAGGACAAGAGCATCAACCTCCACAGGATCTATAGTGAATACAACATAACATGTATAATTTCCATTTAAAATTAGTGGATATATGCAATAGGAAAACATAATCAATAGTTCATAATTCTATGATTCTATAAGAATTATCCGACAATGGTATTAAAGCAGCTATCAATTCTCCATGAGACAAGGAAAAACACACTTGAATTGATAAAAAGATAGAAACCTCAGAAAAATATAAAAATAAATTTTCCATATAGAGAAAATAGAAACCATAAAACAAATCATGAAAATAGAAGCAAAAGCTATAAAAATTATTTAAAATTTTAAATTAAAAATAGACCATCTAAAAAGTTCTCAATAGCAAAATACAAATGATAGACAAAAGAGTCAGTGGACTAGAATACGTATCAACAGAAATTATCCAATCAGAACATAGAGAAAAAATTAAATAAAAAAGAATGAATAGAGTCCCCAAGTACATGTAGAATAATATCCAAAGAGCTAACATAAGTCTAATTGCAGCAGGTCTTTGAAACAAGAAAAACAAGGTTTCATGTGACCATGGGGTTCTCACCAGAAAACACGGAGATCAGAAGTCAGTGGAACAACATTTGAAAAATGCTGGGAAGAAAAATCTTCCAAACTCAATTCCATGTCCAACAAAAATATCATGATGTGGAAGTAGAAAAATCTAGGCAAAGTCGTAGCCAATGGTCCTGATCAGGTATTGGTAAAGGAAACTCTTCAGGCTAATGAGAAATTATGTAAGAGAGACACTAGGATCTTCAACATGAAATAGAACACTAAAATTAGTAAATAGCTGGGAAATATAAAGGACCATCCCTTTCCTCCTAAGAAATTTAAAATGCTTTTTAAGCTTTACTTTTTAAAGTAAATGCTGTAACAATGGTGGGGTTTTTGAGGCAAAGCACTCAAGAAGTATAGTAAACTAAAAAAATCATGAAGTTGAGGAGAACTAAAATTTTTATATGTGCCTGTGTAAAAAGTACAACAGTAATTAAGTACAGTTGAGAAAATTTAGATTACATTATAATATCTACAACAAATAAAAACACAATACAAAAAATAGCCAAAAACAATAAATCAATTAAAATAAAAATAGAAAAGATGTCCAAGAAATAAGCCTTAGACACACCAACAAAAAGATTAGAAAAATAAAGTGAACATAAAACTGGGAGGTTTACATGTCAATTTAAAAAAACAAGAGAATGGTATATCAAAGAGGAAGAATTGGTCAGCTTTCTCAAGTGTAGATAACAATCAGGTATATGAGATCTAAAAAAGTAACTAATGCCCTTTACAATGAAGGTTCTTTGGTGATTTTGCATTAGTTTCAAAGGAATGGTGAGATAATCTAACTACAGTGGGCTCAAAACAATGAAGGGAAGGCTGGGCATGGTGGTGCCCGCCTGTAATCCCAAGCACTCAGAGACTGAGGCAGGAGTACCGCCGTGAGTTGGAGGTGATTTCAAAGCCAGCCTGAACTACATAGCAAGACTCTGTATTAAGAAAAAAAAAAACCAGAAAAAAGGTAATGTGGGAAGAGAAATGGGAAATTGAGTATAAACATTTTTGACATTTTGCTATCAAGAGAAGGGAAAAGGAGAGCTATGACTTTTTAGTAAAAGTGTTATGGCTTTTACCACTTTTTTAGATTTATCCTCCTTATTTGGTTGTGACAATAAATTCTTTTGGAGAAGGAGCTTGAAGAGTAGGCAGGTAGCCAGGTGTGTCGGCACACTCCTGGAATCCCAATACTCAGGAGATGGAGGCAGGAGTATCACCATGAGTTCAAGCTCAGCCTGGGCTACAGAGCAAGTTTAAGGCCAGACTGAACTTCACAGCAAGACTGTCTCAGAAAAACAAAAATAAAAAGAGTAGGAAGGAAGAGAATTCCTCCCTTCATTGATTTTGCTTTTTTTGCTCATTCCTTTCTCTAGATGCTTCCTTTACTTACACTCTTCTCTCCTTCACCCAGAAGAGGCCTTGCCTTTAACCACAGTCATCCAGACTATACTCTAGTTCATCCTATCTTTTAACTTCCAGCTTTGTTTCTAATAATCTCCTGAACTTTCCATGTCTGATAGCTTTCTCTAATGTAATATTCCAAGAATAGCCTTTCCTCCCCAAATCACTTCCCAACCAACCTACTACCTTCCCAGTGATACCAACTTTCTACTGACACAAAAACATGTAATATAATTTTTTAAAAACCATCTAATAATCTTAAATTCATCCCTTTGGCACATATATTTATTCACGGAGGAGAAACAGGCCCTTAATCTTTGATAGTTCTTCCCTACTTAGAGCATTCTACATAATTTTTGCTATGAATTTTCTTTTGTTACATCTCTCAGTCAACAACTCTCAAATAAACCTAAATTTCTACACCTGACTTTGAATTTCTCTATTATCTGCCTATCTATATACCAGCCCCCAATGTATCTTCTCATTGTCAATAATTATCAATTATCAACATTCTGCCTTTGATTATGCTAACAGAACCAGAAATTCTCTCTATTCCTCTACCCTTACAGATCCCACTTATCCTACCCTATAAATCCTTCATTTCTATATTCTTTGCAGCTTATGATACTCTATAATTCATTATTTAAGTTCTACATTGGCATGTTAGTATCAGTTTCATGTGAGTTAGTCCTGTTGCCTTAACTACATAGATTACAAGCTAGGTACATAACTAGCAGACTCACTATACTGTAGTTGTTTAATTGATTAGATTTATCCATGTTTAAAACATGGTGAGAACCATGAATACGATTCATTCTAACATAGTAAAACAAAAATGTATTTATAAGCAGCAATTGTCATGTTCCATCACTAACAATACCCATTCCTGAATGTGAAATTTGTGCAAGCAAAAGCCAACTAATTTAACTTCTGTTGCATGGCACATCCTTTGGAGAGGAGACACAGAGTTATTGGTTCTAACATAATCAGATTTCAAGTTTAGTCCATAACACTGGATGCATTTTGTCCTTTCAACGTATCAATTCAAAATAACTTACAGTAGTCATTTCGAAGGCCAGTAAGATGGATTTTCACCTCTGGTTGCCATATGGGATAATTCACATCTCTGAGCTTTTTAAGATGGAAAGATTCATCTCTGATTCCATCTCTGCAGCCTACAAGAAACAAACAGTTTTACATATCTCTCTGATTCAGAAAATATCATATTTATCCTTAAGAGCACTAAAAGATCTTGGAGTAGAAAGAAAGTCATTATAAGACTACAGTACCAACAATAGGGAAGGAAAGGAAGTAAAGAGTCTGTCCATATTAAACAATATTAAAAAATTATTCAGTGGCAGTTTTTAATTAAAAATACATGAGTGTTAGACCTAAAGGTAGATGACAGGCCTTATGGGGAACACAGAGCTATTACATTATGCTTTCTTTGAATATTTATTCAGTCATTTGAGATTTTAAAATCAAAGTGAGTTTTACATCTCTATATGTGCATCACATGTATATAATACTTTACAGCTTTAAGGCTTAATCTGAGTCTTTGTCAATAAATAGCTGTTAGTTTGTTGATTCTAGCTTTTTCTATCATTATTAGTATATGAAAGAACACCAAGGTACTATTTCTGGTTAATCTTACCCCTTCCTATCTGAGATCATATCTTTTAAATTCTCACGAAAAGACTCCACTAAGTCCAACCATAGGCCACTGTCTTTTCATCTCCAACCAACTTCTCAACTTACGATCACACTGATAATGATAATATTAGCAGAAATCAAGTAACTTAGGTTTGGTAACTGTGGTATCTGTTACCAAATGGTTTCTGATAAAAGCATGAAGAGTGTCACACGATGAAGAAACTAAGAAACCAAATTACTACTCATAAAGTCCTGCCTCATTGTTAGCAATGAAGTTGTGAACAGAACCACAAGTTTACTAGAAATATTTAGGCCTACTAATAACATATAAAAGTTTTTTAAAATTCAATATTCAAGGAAAAAAAAAACTTCCTAGAATTAACTAAGGTTGAAGATAGTAAGTGTAATACATAAAAGTCAGTTTTGGCAATGTGCCTGCCCTCTTGATAAGTGCCCCTGTCGCGGGCCAAGAGGAGAATGAGCAGCTTCCGAGATCAGGCGAAGTTGGAACTTAGGTGGCTGCACAAAAAGGCAATTTGCCTGCCCTCTTGGTAAGGGCCCCTGTCTTGAGCCAGGAGAAGAACAAATCAGTGGCTCCTGTGAGCCTACCAGGGCCTGAGAATCAAACATCTTCCATCCCACCCCCATCAGCAACTGGGGACAGAGGTCTGAGCATCTCTTGGGTGGATGACCATATGCAATGTGGCAAGTATGGGGGATTTCTTTGTCTTCTGTTTGAAAGCAAAGGTTGTCTTCACTGTTATGTTTTGTTATGATTGTTTTGCTCTAATCAATATTCTCCTTCAATTGGTATTATAATGTTCTGGTTTTGGTTTGATTTCACTATACCTAATTGACTGGACGACTATTATGAAGATAACAAGATATACTATAATAACTATTACTACTATCCCAGTATCCTGCTGTGAAGTTTTGCACCAATTTCACTCCATTGTCTTGATTGGTTTTGTTCTGTCATGTTCTGTTGTATTTTTACTACCTTCAAAAAAAGAATAGTAAAATTAGCAGTAATAAAACCCAAAATGTGTAATTGCTATTGTAAAAAAGAGAGGAAAAGAAAGTGCTCTAAAGGATATAGCTGCATGTATGTTTAAGTGTGTAGGACTGATAACCATGTTACTGAGTTCTTGCTGGATCACTGAACAGAACTGTTTGCAGTCTCACTGTTTGTCCACTTTGCATGCTTTACTTTTGTAACTTGAACAACTACTTCTAAGAGGACAATATGTAATTATCAACTAGTGATTTCTTACTGTTTATTGTTTTTTGAAATTATATATTATTTCTACCCTTTTTCTGCTTTGTTTTTTTTTCTTTAAATAAAAAAATAAAAAAAAGTCAATTTCGTTCTTCTGTATTAGCAATGAACAAGTAAAAATTAAATTTTTAAAAATCCCTTTTACAATAATACTCAAAATATAAAATACTTGGGCATAAATCTCAAAAACTTTTATAAGAGATATATGAAGAAAACTAAATACTCTGAAGAAAAAAATCAAAAGAGATCTAAATACATGGACAGATATTTCCATGTACAAAAATAGAAAAGCTCAATTATTATGGTATCAGTTCTTCCCAATTTGATACGTTGAATTTACACATCAAATTGGGAAGAACTGATACTATAATAATTCAACACACTCCCAATCAAAAGCCCAGCAAATTATCTTTTGGACATTGACAAATTAATTCTAATGGTTATATTGAGATGTGTAGACCCAAAATAAGCAACCCAATATTGAAACAGAAAAACAAAAGGAAATCATTGTCACTATCCAACTTCAAGACTTACAATAAAGCTACACTAATCATGCCATTACAGTATCAGCAAGAGATTAAACAAATAGTTCAATGGAGCACAATAAAGAGCCTACAAGCAGACACACAAATACAGTCAACTGATTACTGACAAATGGGCAAAATCAATACAGTAGATAAAAGATAATTTCCTCAACAATAGTGCCAGGATCCGGGCTGGAGATTTAGTTCAGTGGCATAAGCACCTGCCTTACAAGTGTGCAGTCGTGAGTTCAATCCCCATTACAGATATAATAATAATAATAATAATAATAATAATAAATAGTGCCAGGATAACTGGACATCCACATGTAAAAAAATTAATGTAGGCACAGATCTTACCACTTTACAAAAATTAACTCAAAATGGATCATAGATGTAAACTATAAATCTTCTAGAAGATAAAACAGACAAAAATTTGCATGAATGGAATTTAGCTATAAATTTTTAGATACAACACCAGAGTCACAATCCATGAAGGAAATAAATAATAAGCTTGACTTCACTGAATTAAAAACATCTGCTCTGTAAAGGCACTGTCAAGAGAATGAAAAGATAAACCACAGAGCAGAGAAAAATATTTACAAAGGACACATTTGACAAAGGGCTGTCTGAACTATACAAAGAAACATTTAACGCCTTAAAACTTAACAATAAGAAATGAACAGTCACATCTTAAAATGGATGAAAGATCTGGACAATTCACCAAAGAAGATATAATGATAGCATAAGAGGCATATAAAAAAAAATACCCAATAGTATATGTTGTTGGGGAATTGCAAGCTGAAACAAGGTAACACTACACTTCGGTATCACAATGGCCCAAATTCAAACACTGACAACAAATACTGCTAAGATGTGGAGCACTGAAACACTCATTCATTGCTACTGGAATGTAAAATGGCAGTCACTCTGGAACATACTTTGGCATTCCCTGAGAAAACTGAATATACTCTTACACAATCTAGCAACTGTGCTCTTCGTTTTTTACTTGGATGAGTTGAAAACTGATGCCTACACAAAAATCTGAACATGAGCCAAGCATGGTGGCACATACCTATAAGTCCAACACTCTAGAAGGCCGAAGCAGGAGGATTCCAAGTTTGAACCCAGCCTCAGAAATTTAGCAATTTAGCAATTTAGTGAAAGCCTGTCTCAAAATAAAGGGACTTGGGGTATCATTCAGTAAAAGGCCCTAGGTTCAATTCCCAGTACTAAAAAGAAAAAAAAATGTTTAGTGTTTATAACAGGTTTATTCACAACAGCTTTTATTCCAAGACTTCGAAGAAACCAAAATGACCTTCAGGAGGTGAATGAATAAAATCTGGTACCATAAGATATATACAAGGTATGATTGAAAAATATGATAAATGCTTACATTTTTTAAAAATGTATTACAGTAAAAGATATATTGCACCCTCAAAAGTCCCCTCATTTAAAACACACCTATCCCACATTCTTGCCATTTTCTGAAGCAGTTCTGAAGTCCTGTTTCATAAGTGTCTTTAGTTATGTTGTCATGGCTGCCTCACATCCTATATTGATTCAAAATGTTTACCTTTCATTGTCCTTTTGACTTTGGAAAGAACCAGAAGTTACATGGTGCCAGATCTTGTGAATTAGGTGGATAAAAACACACCATATTACAAGTCTATTTTTCTACTGGCTGGCACTTACAAGCAGTACTCACCATATTTCTTTTTATCATATCTCATAAAGACAATAATGAAAGAGGGTTTCCAAATCTGCTTCACAAAGTGGCAGGAATGATAGGCTAAGGGTATTTGATGCAGGTGGGAGTTCTCTTAGGGGGATTAATGCCAATGTGTTTACTGTAATAATCATTGTAATTATTGATCATGCCACATACTGATATTCAGTGCTAAACATAATGAACTTTCAAGACATGAAAAAGCACGAGGGAAACTGAAATGCATATTACTAAGTAAAATACAAAAGAAAGGCTGCCGGGGGGGTGGGGGAGGCTGCCAAGGGAAAGAGAAGAATAAATATGCAAAGCACAGATTTTTAGGACAGTCAAACTGTTCTGTGTGATACTGTGATATCATTATATATCATTGCATATCATTATATATTTGTCAATATCCAAAAAATATACAAAATCTATTTAAAAACTCATAAAACAAACTCATATGATGATTTAATATCTTTAAAATTCTGAGTATTATTAGAATTTATGGCCAAATTTTAAATCAAGTATAAAACCAGAAGAACATTTTCAGAAATAGTGGCTCTAACATCAGAGAAGTCTCAGGATAACAAAGTACACTTGGACCAGCCTGTTTAGCAGGCTTGTAGGGAGGTCACCAAGGAAAAGAGGGAGCTGGAGAGAAAGTGCATGGAAAATGTTATCATTAGCTGTGGAAAAAAACATTAGCATAATTAGAGGAACTATTAATAGTTTAATGAACATGTTGTACTAGACAGTTATCCTAGAAAGGAAGAACACTTGCAGTGACTACTTGGCTCAGTGGCAACTATAGTTGTATAGTGATATTATATAAATACTACAAATTTTTCTTTTTTAAAGTATGCTATAAGCATGTCCAGAGACTGAAGAAATAATGAAGCAGGGGGAAAACTAAGTTCTTATCTATTAAACTAGTAAATCATGGCTATGTCTAAAATTTTAAGAAATAGCAGTTTACCAATATTATATAGAGAATCAATGTAATATCAGGGGAGCAACTGGAAGAGTAAAAGTGGTTACCTCTAGAAAATAGGACTTGGAGATAGAGCTAGTTAGGACAGAAGATTATTTAAGTTGTCCAAAACTTATTATTGTGTTTACTTTGCTTAAGAATATAAATATTAACACAGTTTAAAGTAAGAATAAATGAAGGGGTCAAGGAAGGAGGGTAGGAAAGAAGGACAAATGGAAAGCTTTTGTCCCATACCTTTCCAAACACATTGGGATTCCTGGCAAAGCTGCATTTTCCCATTAATTCGCTGGATCACCTTCTGGGCTGAAAACAGCTGGTTTAGGCATTTCTGAAAAGAAATACACATAAAGAAAATGCTTCTTGAGAAACATATATGTACCTCTCAGATGTGAGGCATGATAAAGCTACACCCAAAAATTTGCTAGAAAGTTTATAGATTCCACAACATCAAAGTCAACACTACAATAATAGCTATGATTTATTATTACTGTATAATTAACAGTGCTAAACACTTTACTTATATTATTTATAATCCCCTCAACAATTCCATTTAGCAGGTATTGTGTAGCTAAGCTAAAATCCCATTACCCTTCTAATCTAAAATTCTATTTAGCCTATAACCAACCACAGGCTATAGACAACATCACTTGCTAGAAATGGAGACAACAAGTCACAGAAATCTCAGATAACTTGCCTCAATTTCCACAACACAAAAATATAATTGCTATCTCAGTTAATCCAGTAGATAAATTGCACTCCTGACATTCTGTCATCAACTTTGATTGAGACCAGTTGGAAAAATCAGTAATAAAGAAAAGTTCTTACTGGAATTTTTCAAAAGCACTGATATATAGGTAAGGCAGAAAAGATTCTTTTTCCATTCAGTCATTCAAAACAATATATGATACTTAATCTTATGTATATGGCAATCACTAGATCTCCCAAATTCACATAGATGTCTTTCTGACAGCATTGTTTTAGTATTTTGGTTTCTCTCTCAATATTATGTCACATTATAAACACTGCCTGCCAATGAATCATGGTTTTTATGTATTTAAAACAGAAAAAATAACTATAAAGCAAAGTTACCCAATCTCAGCACTCACTGTTGGCCATTTGGAGCAGACAATTGTCAAAAGAACTGTCCTGAGCACTACAGAATACTTGGCATATTCCTGAATTTACCTACCAGCTGCCCTACTGACTGTGAAAACCAAAAACTTTTCAGACATTGCCAGATGTACCTCAGGACACAAAATCACTCTCAGTTGAAAACCACTACTATAAAATTACATTTTTTTAAATTGCCTGCTGATCAGTAGTTCAATTTTACTGTTTACAGGTTCACTTCTTCAGAGTCCTATAGAATCCCTGAACAAAGCACAGTCCAGTATGTGATTTATTTTATATACTCAGGGATGTTCTTTTTTTGAATGAGATATATTTATTCCTTTAATTAGCAACTCAGCACAAAGCTCCCTGAATATGAATTCTGAAAGTCTCCATTGCTCTACAAGCCCTCACTGTGAAAACACTCTCCAGATGATTGGTGAGGGCCAATAAAGACTACAGTGCTTTATGTAAAAGTATTTCCATCTCTTTCAATGCTACTTAATGTCTAGCCATGGCAAGTTTCCATTATCCCTTGCCAGGGTTATTCAAAGCCACTTGGATAATGTTCTATCTGTATAACAATTTCTCTAAGAGGTATCTTGTAATACCACAGGCAGAGCCACCAACCTTGCTGCTAAACTACTAAACTAAAGAAGATAAAGGAAAGGAAAAGAAAAGTCTTGAGGATCAGGGAAGCAGTAGAGGATGGGAAGGACAGTGGTGTTAATAATCTAGTGCAAATATGAGGAAAACTGCACCCATAATTATCTCAGTAGAATTCCCTAGTGATTCTCTAACCCTAAATCTACACACAACAATGAGGCCCTAACAAAAGACTTGTTCTAATACATTTGTTCCAATTTTGTAGGAGCTCAATAATTTGAATTTACAAACAAATTTATATCTGATTTTTCCTCTAGAATGTTACATATGGCAAATCCAGATGGAGGCACACACTAAAAAATAATAATAATTTAGCTTAAATTGAGAAATTACAACTTTTCTAGTTAAAAGGTTTTTAAATGAAACATTGATTCTTTCAGACACTCTTCATTAAATTTGGTAAACCTAAAAACATACTATTGGTATAATGTGCCCACAACACTTAGACTGTTTTTCTAAGATCTTAAAATGGTGAGATAACTAAAAGAATAAATTAACTCGAGCCAGACCCAAGCCTCCCTCTGTGAGTCAGTGCCATTTACGGACTGGCAGGAGAGAGAACAGGGTCACACCAGGAAGCAAGCCCAGGCTGGGAGCCAGCGCCATCCTGGAGCTACTACCAGACTGAGAACAGCCAGACCCCAGCTCCTTCCAGCACTCAGGCTGGCAAACAAGAAGAAACCAATCCTCCCACCACTGTAAGCTTATCTAGAGAAACACAGACTATGATGGTAGCTATCAGGTGAAATGTAATTGGATGTCTGTGGTGCTTTGATGTTTCACTAACGTTGCAGGGCTAGGGTCAGTGGTCTGACCATACATTCAGAGGATAGCAGTACACAGTGTGACACCTGGGGGGAGCTTCTTCTGAGGGTTATAGCCATTCTTGATTCTGTATAGTCTTGTTTTGAAGTCCCATATCATTTCCATTGTTTTGTTGGGTTGGATTTTATTCTCTTTTGTTTTGTTTGATTATGTTAAATCCAATGGCAGGAACAGCTATTCCAAAGATAGCAAGATATATTATGGTAACAATTTTGGATTACTATTGGCTTGTTTTGAAGCTCTTTATCACATTCATCATCTTGTTTTTATTGTTTCTATTCTATTTTGTTCTGATTTTTACTATGTCTGAAGCTATCTGCAGCTATTTTGAATACATCAAAAGGCATTATGGTAACTATTGCTGATTTCATAATGTTTTGAAGTCCTGTATCATTTACACTGGTTTGTTTTGATTGGTTTTATTGTTTTATCCTCTTTAAAATAAAAAAAAGAATAAATGAACTTAACCAAGAGACAGATAACAACAAAAATTTAAGGAAAATATCCAAAAGACCACTTCCAGAGGAACAATTGAATTTATTCTGAGGCCCTAAAGGGTAGACCTAGCCACCATATGAGTTGGGAATGACTGTAGAAAGAGAGCTCTTGGCTGAGAGGAAGCATACCAGGGTGTGTATAATTTTGTTGTCCTTTTTTATCTTTACTTCTTTAATGATTATCCCCATTTTTACTTTTTGACTTATCCTAACAACATTTTGTTATGTATTGGGGGGGATTTCTTTTTTCTTTTTTTGAAGTACTTCTATTTGTGTCCTTCACTTGCTTGGTTGTTTGTTTTATTTTTGTTCTATTTTGACATTTTGGTCAGGAATCCATTATTTCCATCATTAGCTAAGCAGCTCTTGCCTAAGGTATCTGAGGTTCTCAAAATGTAGCATCTTCAGTTTTTTTCTCTGCCTACCTGGCCTTTGGAGGCAACATTTTTCTTCCCACCTCTCTCCAGTACATGAAATGCCTTGCAAAAATGGAGGGAAGAGTTATTTGTTTCAGAGCTGTCTTTGACAGGAATCTTCAGTGGTTCTTTGTGAGATCCTACAAGAGAGACATTTATCTTTGAATTTGGATTTTAAAACCAGATAATCACTTGGCTTAGAGGTCTAGTTATAGCATCTTCGAGAGTAGAACAGAATGCCCAAGTTCTTGGGTCAAATCCCAGGAAGGGTGTGGGAGGAAGAGAAAGAAATGGGGTCTTATCTAGAATGCTGGATTTATAATTGAACACTCATGAGAAACTGCCTCAGTGGCCTCTATGACAGGGAGGAAATGCCAGGATAAAGCTCTGATTCTACCTATAGCCACAACAGAGGAAATGCTTTACTTCTTCATGCCAAAAACAGATTTGCACATTTGGAGAATGGACAAAAAGAGTTCACCAGTTTAAAATAATGGTATAAAGAGTAGCTGGTTTGCCCAAGCTATGATCATTCTGCCAGGAAATCACTGTGGGATGCTTGCTAGCCATTAATATCACTATGTGATGATTAAACAAATCACTTTGCCTCTCACCCTTCCTCTTGTGGAAAGACGTTGTAAAGTTAGCTTGAGATAGAATCAGTGGAGTGCTTTCTAAGCCAAAATAAAAAACAATGTTATTTACATCAATATTTTTTCATATTCTCTTCTCAAGATTGAGAGATCACTCTACTATACTGGACTTCCAACTGTCCTGGAAATCTTTCAAGTCATCATCTAAAACTGAGCATTTTCCTCATCAGAGGAATCAAGGCATCTTGGCCCATCTATACTTCCTATGGCAAATCACCTCTGCTGTCCCTAGAGTCTGGTTCCTCAAGTTCTTGGATTCAAAAATCTAAGAAAAATATATTCCATTAAGGAGGAAGGGTGATGAAAGCATGAAATGTTCCCCAAAATTTTAGAATTTGCTCTAGTCCTAAGAAATTGACATAGTTGCTTTGCATTTATAGGAAAGTATACAGCAAAAAAGGTCAGCTTGCAGAATCTCAAGTGAGACAGAAAAAGCTGAATGCAAGTTCTAATAATCAATCCATTTATAAATGAAGAGATCAGAGTCAGGCATAACAGTGCATCCCTATAATCTCAGCTACTCAAGAAATTCAGGCAGGAGTATCTCAAGTGTGAGTAATTGCTAGCCCACCTTCAAAGCTGAATTCAACAACTCCTGGAAAGTGTCTCAGATATTCCCTTCATCCTTGTTCCAAACTGGTTTGGCAGCCTGTGGTAGGCCAACTAATGGTCCCAAGTGATATCTAGGTCCTAATTCCTGGAAACTGTACATGTCAAAGGAGCAAGGTAAAAGGGTTTTTCAGGAGTGGTTAAGTCACACCACTAGCCTCAACAATTCACCAAAAGCTCTCCCAAAATAAAATTTTTAAAGGGCTTGGGATACTGCTCAATGACAGAGTGCTCGCCCACAGCATGTGTGAAATCCTGGGTTCAGCCCCCAGTACCATAAAATAAAACAAAAAACAAAGTGGTCAAGTCCACCAGGTTTTGAGGCCTCAGGTTTTGTGCACAGAACATGACTGCAAATGAATATCTATAGATGTCCCCTTTGGAATGGAAGGATATTCAGTATTCACAGTTATGAAACAGGAAGAGAGAAATCCTACCAGCAAAGGTCTGAGAAACCAGTGTATCTGGTTAACACCAAGTATTAAGCAGGACATAAAATGGATTTTCTTGCAAAATCCATTTGACTAATAATCTATCTCTTGGAATTTTGAATTTCTTACACAATGCCTTGCTATTTTAAAAAAATCAATAATTTAGGGCCCTGAAAGGAATAAAGTCCCTAGCTTTAGCCAGATATCCTCCCCAATTACAATGGGATACAAAAGACAGTTATTAACAGTGATCTTTCTTATAATCCTGTATCTCTTTTAGTCAGCTATTGTTAATATTGAAACTTGTTATTACATGAGAAAAAATTTCATTATTTAAAAAGATTTGAGCTCTCTTGCAATCTGCAGAACTACAATACTGCAAGAAGAGTTGGCACTATTTGTAATATTTGTCCAAATAAACATACTGATTAAAATATTATGGTATATTGCTTAGGATTTTAAAAGGGCAGGACAGGAATTAAATCAATAGATGAAAGGCAGCAAATTTTGCTTCTGAAGGCTGTGTCCAAATGACAGTTACATACCTCAGAAAGAGCTTGTGTTTTAGGACTCTGATAGGTAGATCATGAACCCTGCCTATCACAGTGGGCTTCGGGTGCCCATTCTGCTTCTCCCATCCATGTCCCAGGAAGTATGATGGCAGGGTCTCGGCCAATCACAGCACAGCTTTAGTCAGTCAGTCACAGGCCACCAACTGATCAGATCATGCTCCATTGAGGGAAAGGGCCAACTTCAACCAGTAAACTCCTGGGCCTCACTTCATTTTCTGTCCATAAATGCTGCCTGCCCACCTTACTGGGTGGCACTCCCAGAACCTCTTCTGGTTCTGAGGACTGCCAATATGCAAACAGCTTTTTGCTCACCTAAACTATTACAATTTTCTTTTAATACACACCTTCTTTTGGTTTTGTTTTATTAACATCTTACGTTGAAAATTTCTTATTCAAAGGGAAAGAGGGAAAAAGCAGTTAACTAAATATGATCCTAGAGAGTTCTACAAGACAAAGATTGTCTCAGGAATACATCTTTTTTAACATTTCAAAATTGGGCTCACCTAGAGTCAAGGTGCCTTTTTCAGGCATTATCTCCAGCACTGTTCCCACAGATTGTGAGATGTTGGTGGCTGAATACTCATCCCCAAAGGAATAGGTTTCCAAATCCCTAGTTTGACTTTGCTGCCATCTTGTGGTAAGTGGGCTACTGGCTATAGGCACTTCAGTTGACAGCCTCTTCACAATGTTGCTCTTGAAGTTAGAGTATGGGGTGGTAATTGAATCAAATACCTATTGAACAACAAAGAGAGTTGCAATTTACAGTGGCTTCAATGTTACAAATGTAAAAATTCTTTAAAAGAGAATTGTATGTGGCTAATACAACACAAAATACATATACATGAGATTTTTAATTTTCATGGCCTAAGAAAACATTATTTTTAAAACACTTTGAGCCCTTGCTGAAGTGTCTTAGGATATACCAAAAGATTTTAAGGGTAATTATATTTAAATTCAAAATATAACATGAAATAATACCATAATTACCATATTATGAAATTTAGACTTTCTATGTCAATTCCCTTTTATAAATGTTTAGTTGATTCTAATTCTTGAAACACTGTGGGAGTAAGCGAAGAAGTCTATGGCCCATAATCAGGTGATCTTTATAATATTAGTCAAGTGGCCCTTACCTTGGAGCCATCAAATACGAAGATACATTTAATTCACACACACACACACACACAACACACACATACACACAAATCACCATGTTAGAGGGCAGAGACACTTGCTCAAAGTTTTCCTTGGCATTCTAGAATTTAAATATACAAATTTTTAAAAACAAAAACAAAATAATTTGAGTTTTGAAAGAGAAAATAATAAATTTATGATGTCAGCTAAGAAAAATGATTAAGAAATTTCACACTAACAATCACGTTGCCTTTGCCTGTCTGTGTTCCTCTGGCTCACCATTGTCACTCTGTCCATCTGGAATATTCCCCTCTTGGGATCTCTTCCCCAATTCTCTACCAGGGTAATTGCTAGCCCACCTTCAAAGCTGAATTCAACAACTCCTGGAAAGTGTCTCAGATATTCCCTTCATCCTTGTTCCAAACTGGTTTGGCAGCCTGTGGTAGGCCAACTAATGGTCCCAAATGATATCTAGGTCCTAATTCCTGGAAACTTTACATGTCAAAGGAGCAAGGTAAAAGGGTTTTTCAGGTGTGGTTTAGTCAAGAATTAACCTGCACTACACTGGAGAGACTCTTCTGGAGTTCCTTGGTAAGCACATGTATCTTTATAAGAGAAAGGCAGAGGGAGATTTGACTGCAGGAGAGGAGGTGGCAATATGATCATGGAGCAGAGACTGGAGTGCTAATGTCCATAGCCCAGAAAGTGCTGTCAGTCATCAGGATCTGGAAGCAGCAAGGCATGGATTCTCCCCAAGAGCCTCTGGAAGATGCAAGACCCTACCGACAGCTTGGCTTTGGCCCAAAGGAACTGATCTCAGCCTGGTAGAATAAATGTGTGTTTCAAGTCACCTAGCTTGTGATAATTTGTTGCAGAAACCATACTGCAAAATACAAGAACCAATGCACAGCCTGTCTTGGACTTCACAGCTCACTGTGTGAAGAGCATCACAACAGTATATTACTAATAACATTTATTGAGAAACTAATGTGCCAAGCAATGGGTTATTTGAATTAAATATTTATAAATTTTATCATAATCCTATTGTGTAGGTACTACTATTACTCCCCTTCTATAGAGTTGGAAAATAAACCTTAATAACTTTTAAAAGCCTGAGCAAGGATTCAGGTTCAGGCCACTGCAGACATCATCTCTATGAGTGGCCTCCTTTGGCATATATATAGTGCATAACCTTCATAACCAGGTAGAACAACACTGACAAGGTTCGAGCTCTAACAAATCACTTGAGTCCTGTACTTTAAGCATCTGTGCTCACCATCCACTTTTCTACTTATTGTTATTTCTCTCTTCCTATATCACGCATTCTTAAAGACAAGGACTTTGTCTTTCATCTTACTTTCCTCAGGGCACAGCACATTTATTGGCCTCTAGGAACTCCAAAATGAATAAATGAATGAATCCACGCTTTAAAGAAAAAGACACAGGGATTTAAAATGAATCCAGAGGCAAGGAAATAACTTCTCTTTCTTCTCTATGAAGAACAATTTTCATGTTGGACAAGATAAGAGAAACATTTCCACAGAAACTGGAGAGTGACAAAGCTAAAGCAATAAAAATGCACCTGAGGATTTTAAAAAAGTCCAAGTTTCCAAGAGTACTAACAACAGTTCCAAAGCTGATACTGATACCTGTCAATGATCTATGGGAAAAAATGACAAAACAGCCTCCATAGACAAATTGTTTTCATGATTTCCAAATGGTGGGAATATAACTAGAAATGTTTGTTGCCAGCATCCTAGATGAAACAAATCTTCTCCAATCTATGTCAGCCAGAGTAAATCCCTGCAGTGAACTGTAGGGTTTTCTCCCTGGCTTTACTTACTCTACTCAGCTTGTTATTAATGCCTAAGTGGAAATTTATCTACTCAAGTTGCTAATTACTTTAAATTTTAAAAGTTAAATTTTAATGAATTCAAAATAAAATATAAAACAAACATCAAAAGCAACAAAATTAAAGATTTTTTTCATTGTAGAAGTAAAAAAAGAGAATTGACATGTAGTTAGACAACCACAACTAGGAGTCAAAAATATGAAATTACCTTAAAAAAAAAAAAGCAATACAGCTTTAGGTCTTATTAAGTGATAAAACACTGTCCAGAAGAGCAGAAAGCAAAATCCCATTGTTTGAAGACCAGTCAGAACTCATCTGGAGACCTCACTCCAGGCTCAGAAATGTTCCTTAAGAATGGAGACAGGTGAGCCAGGATTCAAAGCCCAGGTTCACCTGGAAGAAAGGGCTGCAATGACAGGGGTCAAGGTAAGCACTGTAACAGAGTAACACCCCAACATATATAACAATCACCCTCAAGTAACATGAGAGAACTCAGAGTGTTTAGGAGAAAGAAGACTTGAAAGGAACTCGCTTCAAACTTTTAAAGGGATGTAATTTATGAAAAAAAACCCTTACTTTGTATGATTCCATATGGCAAAACCAGCTCCAATGAATGGAGGAGAAAAATTTTTACGCAATACAAAGAACTTTCAAAGAGAGCACAATTTCTGTTAACACTTTGAAATTCTCAGTCAATCCCTCCACTTGGAACATATATGTATGCTTTATAATGCACATAAATGTTTTTAATAGTTATATAGTTTAACATAAATTTTAAATGTTTTAAATTTTCAGTATTGACATAAAGTTTTGCCTCACAGAATATTAATTTGTGTGAAACAATTTAATATATTTAAGTAAGAGTGCTAAGTAAATAACAAATGATATGCAAAAATCACAGAGGTGACATGCAAATGACTACAAGATTAAGAAACTGCTATTTCATCTTCAATGTTTTTAAACTTTTGTTCCCAGGTCTATCTCCTGCTGAGGAAATGCCTGTCACATAGTTTTAAATGACTCAAGAATTTATTAATAGGGAGAAAGAGGAAGATAAGAAAAATAAGACAAAGAAGGGAAAAGGGATGAATGACTTGATACTTCAAGCACATCAGTTCAGGTTGTTTACTTAAAGAATTCACATCATATTGACACTATATTGGGAGGAATTTGGAGCACCAGAACCAAAAAGTAAATAGAAAGGAACTTGGAGAGGTTAAAAATAAGGTCAGGAAGTCACAAAATGAAACAACTGAGAAAAGACAAATAAATATATCTAGTAATAAATAATGTGACATACAAATATTTAGTGGGTGGAGAAAACCTGGACATTCCAGAAAAGACATGCTAGTGATGCCAGAGTCTTCCAAGAATCTCAAAAGTAATAAAGTGTTCCTGTGCCCGCTCAGGAATGTCTCCCATCGCCTTTCCTTAGCCCTAACCACCACCACACCCATTATAGCAGTGCTCTGTCCATAAGATGCTTCAAATTTAGTCTCTCTCTCTCTCTCTCTCTCTCTCTCTCTCTCTCTCTCTCTCTCTCCCTCCCTCCCTCCCTCTCTCCCCCCCATCTGTGCTACAGATTGAACCAAGGGGCTCACACACACTAGGCAAGCACTGACCTACTGAGTTATGCCCCAGGTCACCTCATTCTTGAGCCCCCAAATGTCTTCACATTCCAGGGGGCAGTACAACCCAATCCCAAATCCCCACGCTCCTACAGATAATGATAATGTACTGTATATTTCTAGAAGCTAAATGAAAGAATTTTAAATGTTTTCATTGAAAACAAAAAAGAAATCTTCGAGGAGATAGACATGTTTACTCTGATTTAAACACTGGACAATGTATATATGGGTCAAAACACCATGAATATCTTATAAATACATACAATTTTTCTCTTTCAGTGTACCATTTTTAAAGAATAAGTCAACCTGCCAAGATCATTTTCTGGCAGGGGTTATCTATTACATTCCATTGCCAGCGCCTGTCATTGGTGGTTCCCAGCCCCATAAGCATCCATTCCCTTCCTCCCATCCCATGGGCAAAGGCTGCTTCACTCAGCCTGTCTTCTCTTATCTTGACTTCTTGCCCTGCAGACTTCCTGTGATGCTTTCCAGATAACTTCTGTATACAAGAACAAGTTCTTTTTGTTGTTATTGTCCACTCTCTCCTCTCTTTGGATTCATAAGTGATTTCTTATGAAACAAAATATCTCAGATGAATAAAACCTCTTTGCCCAAGCACTACTACAACAATCTTGTCTCTCATGATTTTTTCTACATAAACAGATTTTAATTATTACAAAAGTATGGTTTAATGAAGATGAAATAATTTGGATTATGAAATTGAATGTCCTAAATTCTGTTCTTGGTTATTCCATTCACTAGTTCTGTGATCTTGGCTTCTTTCCAAGAACTTCTTGTTTCAAAGAGTTGTTGTGAAGGAAGTAATATACACTAAAGGAAATCACATGCACTATAAACTTCATAAACAAAGTCATTTTCATGCAAAATGCAGTGTTGAGCTAAAAGAACTTGTTGCTTTATAATTCTTCCCTTCTCCTATGTATTCTCATATCTCCAAAATTGATTTTAAATGTGTAGGAGACTGTAATTTTTAACCTTTCTAATGCCTGAGTTGATTGATTAACTGAGTCAAGTACTTTATCCCATTGTTGATGCCATATCTTCCCCCTTCGTTTGGCCTTCAACTCATCAGTCTCATCCTGCCCTTTAGATAGCTTTCCTTCATTTACTGAAAGAGTGCTAGTGATTGTTCTAGCATACTGCCACTACACAAAGAAATATGTAATTGTTATATATCTGTGGTCTGAGATTAGTCTTTCTAGAGACAGAACATGGGAGCAATGATGACAGATCACCAGAAGCTGAGAGTTAATGAAATCAAAACAGACCCAGAGAAAGAAACAAAAGGATCAAAATCCGTGTTCATCCAACACTGTTCAGAGTAGTGGTTCGCTAACATATCATCTTGAATGTTTGGTTAATGAGGGTAGGCAGAAAGTTATGTAACATGTTTTCATTGTTTGAGCTCTTAAGGTTTAGGATCATTAACACACAGCCTCTCATTTCATCCTTGACAACAGATGTACGCTAAAGCTTCCAAACTAGTGCCTACATGTAATGAATCTTCTGATCAAAAACCAACCTGAGCTGCAGAACTGCATACTTGTTTACCTGACACGTTAGCTTATACAACAATCACTTGGACATTTGTATAGCATAATTTTGGCCTTCTCAAACTCATTCAGCTCCAGATCACTTGATAAGAGTTTCTAGCCATCATAGAAACTATCATAACGTTTTTATCAAAATAATAGCACACCATGCAGTCTTGTCTGAAGATCAGTCAGCTTTCCCAGAGGTAACCACTCTGTCATCCCATCCTGTAGCACAATTATAATGGGATGGGTTTACATGGCTCAAACTACAGCAAGTGTTCTATGAATTAACTTTTAAAATGCAAGTTCCTGGACTACTGCTTGGGTAGCCGAGGAGTTAGCTAAAATATCTAGTGTGGAAGACATGAAACATCTGCCAAAGAATTTTAAAAATTGCATTCTTTTTCTTGTTAACAACAAGCACATTAATTAGCAAAGAAGAAATTTATGAACTATCCTCATATCTTTCCTTAAGAAATTAAAAATAAAAGACAGAATTAAACAAATAGAAGAAAATAAATAGAAGAAATTAAAAGACAATAAAACAAATAGAAGAAAATAATAAAGATCAGAAAACAACACCCCTTATCAAAATGCCAACATCATTTAAAAATTGCATTCTAAAGGTTCTCACACTTAACTGTACATATGAGTCATGAGGGGAAAATCCTGTAAAACACAGATTCTGATTCAGGAAATCTAGGGTGGACCCTGAGATGCTTCATTTCTAACAAGTATGCAGGTGATGGTCACACTACAGGCCAAGGATGCCCCCTGGAACGCAAGGCCAGTTTGTTAGTAACAGAGTAATATTGGTATAGAATATAAATATAGGGACTTTCACTATTTAAGCAACTCAGCCAAAATACACCCAAATAAAATTATCACAGCTGTGCACATTTTGGGTACATTTTTGTTCTTTATAAGAAATTATGTTTAAAAAGAAATAGTTTCTGTATAATCATTTTTTCTATTGTGTCCGTTCTTATCAGATCATGAGAGAGGGAATAAAGTGGCTTCTTTTGGAAGTTTCATGGAAAGATTTAATTCTAAACGGTGGGCTTTACTCAATTTGTCCCAGACACCACCACAGAAGCAGGGATGTGAGGAAGAATAGGGCAGTTTCTTGAGCTCATCCTTTAAAGCTCTAACAAGCCACAGTGGTAAGAATGGCACTCTGGTAAATTTGTTCTAGAAACCCATCATGACATCAAAGCTCAGGCCCATTAGTTTACAACTTCCTATATTTTAGATATGCTAGATTCTGAGATAACTAATGGAACCATGGATTTTAGGACATGCAGCTCTCAGTTGCCTCCCCATCCCTACTCTTAATATTCATTGTCTTTAGCAATATCATTCAGGCCCCCTCTAGCAGGCAACAGCCAGAAGACAAATTAGACATGATAAAATAGTTACTTGATGAAACCAAGTAGAAATGAGCTTGGAATGTTTTGTTTTGTTTTGTCTTGTTTTTTGTGGTACTAGAGACTGAACCTGGGACTTTCACACTAAGCAACATCTCCAAATTTTTTTTTTGAAAAATGAGGAAAGAAAAAAAAATGGTGTCATTCAAAACAAAAGGATGGACATAGTACATAATTTAAAACCACACTACAAGGTGATCTACAATGGTTACCATGGTGTCTCTTGTTATCTTCAATAGAATTGCCAATATCAGGTACGATAAAATTGAACAAAGCAGTATGGAATAAAATCAATAAAAACAAAACATTGGAGACATTATAGGACTTCAAAAGAGGGTAGCAAAATCAAACCAGAATGAGTATCATAGTGAATCTTATTGTCTTCAGAGTAGTTGCCTTGATATTATCAAACATAACAGATTCAAGTAAAATCAGTCAAGACAAGACAGCAATAGAACAAAACAGATTCAAATAACATCAGTCAAAACAAGGCAGTGAAAGCAATACAGGGTTTCAGATTAAGTTAATAGGAGATTAAAAATGTTTACTGTAGTATATCCTGCTATCTTTGGAATAGTTGTCTATGCCCTCAAATCTAGTACAAGTAGACAAACTGGAACAGAATATACCAAACTAAACAGAGGGATGAAAGCAATATGGGTTTCAAATCATGATACAAGATTACCAATGTCCTCTGCCTTCCCTATTTAGATAATTTTTCCCCTTTTGATTTCTCAGGGTGCATTGTGCATTTTGTATACCACTAACTCTTTTAGTTTTTAGGTGAGGGAGGCAACCCGCTACTTACCTAAGTGGTTCTGAACCTTTTTACCCCTGAGCTTGGTCTCAAGTATCTCTTTACTTACAAGAGCCTCAAGGTTTTCCTTCCTTATAGCTAAGTAGTTCTCCATTGTATAAAAGTGTTATGTCTTTCCAACCAATCTGCAGCTGATGGGTGAGCTACCCCCACTTTTTTCTGGTTCCCTGTCACATAGAGCATTATTTTCTTATCTTAGACTTTCAGTCCATAAACCCTCTTTCAGGTTAAATATATTTCTTATATAGAGCATCTTGCTGGACTCTATCTCCTGATCCACTCTGCCTGTGTTTCTTTTTTTAGTGTATCAAGGCCACCCATGTTGGCGATTATGGCCAATCTTCTCTGCCTCATCTCTGCCATGCTGCTTTTCTGCCGTTGGTTTTCTACTTTTCCCCTTCATTCCACTGTCTGCCCCATTCAGTAAGCCTCCTCTGTCACTGTTCTTGAAACCATGGTCTTTTTTCTCTCTCTCTAAAATGTCCTTCAGTATTTTTTTGTAGGGTTGGATTGGTGGTCACGAACTCCCTCAGTTCCTCTTTGTCATGGAAGCATGATGTTTCTCCATTGATTTTGAGAGATAATTTTGCAGGTTACATCAATCTGGGTTGGAGGTTTTTTTTTTTTTTTTCAGGGCTTGGAATAGTTTACTCCAAGCTTTTCTTGATTTGATGGTTTGTGTTGCAAAATCTGTTGTGATTCTGATGGGTTTTCCTTTATAGGTGATCTGTTTCTTTTCTCTGACAGCTTTTAATACTCTGTTCTTGTTTTGGATTTCTGAGAGATCTTGATTATTAGATGTCTGGGTGTAGATCTATTTTGTTTATAGCTGGCTTGAGTTTTATACGCCTCATATATCTAGATATCATTTCCTTTTCCTATGCTTGGTAAGTTTTATTTCTGTAAATAACCTTTGTATTTCATTTGTGCTTACCCCTGCTGCTTCACTCACATTTTTATTCTTAAGTTATAGATCCTCTTGTCATCTTCTAGCCTTTGTATTGTTACTTCCTGGTTCCTTGTTATTTTTAAGAGATCTTTCCTTTTGTAATCACACATTGCAAACCTGTCTTCAAGGTTTGATAGTCTATCTTTAGTTTCTTTCAAGCAGTTTGCCAGCTTTCAATGGAGTTTTTAATTTCCTGGTAGTCTCTTTGAGACTGTTTCATGTATTCTAGATTTTTTATATTTTTCATCAAATGTTTCTCTCCTTTTTCTATGCCCCTCCATTCTTCTATCTGTGTCTTCTTGAGAGGTACTTAGCATTTCTTTTATTATTTTTCTTGTATCTTCCTTTACTTGTATTAGAATTTCTGTTTTTAGTTCTTTTATAATGTCATGAAGATAATTCTTTTATGTCAGATGCTGCTTTTTCAGGCACCACAGGTGTGCAACCCCCATCTCTTCTGTGTTTACCTCTCCTGGGCCAGTATTGTTTGGGTTGGGGGTTGGAGACTTCCGTTTGTTTCTTTCTCTTGTCTTGTCTCTTGGTTTCTTCCAGTCGAGTGGATAATGGGGGTTCCTGGCACTTCCTGTTCACCAGTTTCAAGGATGTCATATTGCCACAGATCACCATTTCTCTGGGTCCAGGTTTGCCAAAGTCTTTCATAGTAAAGAACAGAGGAGTAAGGAAATGCAGATGGTAGGCAACTTCTAGCTTTTTCATCTCTCCTGATCCTTTTCTTCTCCCTCCTTTTTTTTTTTTTGACAGGGTTTCAATAAATTGCCCAGGCTAGTCTCAAACTTGTGATCTTGCTACCTCAGTTTTGCAGAGTGCTGGGATCACAGGAATGTGTCACAATGCCCAGCTATGATCAGGCTGTTTTAAAAGTGTAGGAGACAGGCTGGGGATTTAGCTCAGTGGCATAAGCGCCTTCCTTGCAAATGCACAGTCGTGAGTTTGATCACCGGTACCCATTTAAAAAAAAAAAAGTGTAGGAGACACAGATGCATTGCAGTTCAAAGGAAAATGATTGTTTCATGAAACTTCTCAGGTGTTGAGTGTGGCAGAAGGAGTGTAGTTATGCTATAAAGTGTATTTCTTGAGGGGGTGGTAATTAAAACTTCAAAAATGCTGAACTATATTTTATGATAGAAGAAAAGATTTTTATGTCGTCATTGTTCTCAATGTATTTAATTTTACTGTATTCACAGGCTTTTGATTGCCCTGGCTAGATGAGAGCAGAGTAAACAGCCTTTTGAGATATTTCATTGCACTTTCCATTCTAAATTCCCTGAGTTGATAATCCATACAGATAATATTAAAGTTTCATTGGGTCAGACATCGTATTAATTGCACTTAATCTACACTTAACTATTCCTGAGTGCTGTACCCAACCAGTTACTCAGGAAGCATACTGATATTTACAGGGCAGTTGAGGATTTCAGTTTCCAAATTACAAGAGCACCATCTTCTGGCTAAATATTTTCTTTGTAGTGAGAGTGTTAAGACCTACCAAAAATGCACTAGTTTTTCTGGCAAAAAAATGCAATTACATCACAAATTCTTTGAAATTCTATAGGGTCCCTTACTTTCTTTGGATTTTCACTCACCACCGAAAGGTTTCTTTTATTCTTTAGCAATGCAAGAAGCCAGTCGTCTTTCCCGGTTTTCTATTAAACGAAAGGGGTTTCAAGTTTCAGCTCCTCCTTGAATTCCAGCCTGCTGACTCCTGCTAGAACCATCCAAAATGGAGCCTCTCTCCCCTCATCCATTAAAATGTTCCGGGCCCAAAGCAAAGGTATTTGCAGTTTTGCTGTCTATGGTTCTGTGCACTATGATGCTATTTCTTCTACAACTAAAATTCCTCAAACCTAAAATCAACAGCTTTTATGCCTTTGAAGTGAAAGATGCCAAAGGAAGAGTCGTTTCTCTGGAAAAGTTTAAAGGCAAAGTAAGTGACATCTTCTGTTTTTACTTCCATCGTTCTTCCACATTTCTGCTTTGTCTTGCTATACTCAGTTTTTGCCATTAAATGGTTGTAGTTAGAATGTTGTCTTTAAAGTAATTTCGTTAGTACATCAGTTTAGTTACCAGAATTCTGAGAGTTTATAGACTCCTAATTGATGAACTGATTATCTTATTTTTCTCAAAAATGCTTTACTCTTGTGTTGATTTAATACTTTTAGTTGTCTGCAAAATACAGACAGTAATATGAAGATGACAGCATTTATTAATAAAAGTATTATTTCTAATCTAATGTTTTAAAGCACTATAATCATAGTAGTATTTATTTTAAAAACTTTCATGAGTACCTAATGCTTTTTTAAGGGCAGTAATATTTAAGTCTTCTGGTTATGGTTTCAATAAAATTATATTGGTATAAAAATATGAAATAACCAACTATCAGAGGTTATATTCTTGCAGAACTGTTTAGGATTTTATCTTCTGGATAAAATCTGGTCAAACCCTTTTTTTTTTTTAATCTTTTGCTTCAGCTTCCGGTTGATTTTTTTCTCTCTCTCTCTCTTTTTCCGGGAGGTTACACTAGTTGTAAACGTGGCTAGTGACTGCCAGCTCACAGACAAAAATTACTTAGCACTGAAGGAACTGCACAAGCAGTTTGGACCATTCCATTTCAGCGTCTTGGCTTTTCCCTGCAATCAGTTTGGCGAATCGGAGCCCCGTTCGAGCCAGGAAATAGAATCTTTTGTAAGACAAAACTACGGAGTAACATTCCCCATCTTCCACAAGATTAAGATTCTAGGATCTGAAGCAGAACCTGCCTTTAAATTTCTTGTTGGTAAATATCAACCTTGCCTTACCAATATAATCTTTTTAAATTGCTTTTCATTTAAAATATAAAATACCAGGATCATATTTTTCCATTTCATTTGAAATGTTTTATTGGGAAATTTTCATAAAACTATCCAAAAACCAGACTCTCATCCTTCATAACTTTTTAGAAGTTATGATTCCTGAAATTAATGTTTCAACTTCTAAGGTGACAAAGTATTCTTCCATTCACTGTATTTTATACCTTATGACCTGTTCCTGAAAACTTTACATGAATTGTGTTCCTGGCTATTTTTACAAAATATCACAGTTCTTCTTTTTATTATCTAGCACTGGGGAAATAGCCCTCTTATTAAAGCTGTGCATTTCATGAAAATTATACTGAACTCATTAACTGAACAGTATTTGTGATTAACTTTATGCTTTCTTAGCTGAGACAGTGCCTTCAAGGATAATTGTCTCAGTTTCTTCAAGGTTTCTCAGGTTTTTATTAAAATTCAAAACAATATAACTTGATTTTTTCAGAAGGCAAGAATGTTAGTCTTTCTTTTTAATTGTTAGCCACAGAAATCTACTTAAAGACTATCCAGGGTTAATTAGCATGAGAATAGCATGGTATAGTGACTGTACAAGGTTGGGCCTCAAATAAATTCAAACCCTATTCAATTGCTTTTGCTCTGTGGCTTCAGGCACTAGAATTAACTTCTCTATGCCTGTTTCCTCTTTTATAAAATGAAGCTATAAATGTATCCACCTCCTGGAATTTTGGGAAGGATTAAACATATTAATTGGAAAAGTAAAATATTTACATACTGTTTACTGCCCCAAACAGTAAAGGACATTCATTCACTCTTCTCATCTAATTTATTTTGAGGACATATTCAGTCCTACTTTTTCTATAAATAATTTGAGTTTTGATAAGACTATGCCTCAGACGTATTAAACTCCAATCCAACAAACAAGATACTCTAATATTTTATATAAGCATGTAATTAGAATCCTCTAAAAAACATTTAATTTTTAGAGAAAGTTGACATAATGCTTAACATCATGAGTAGCAAACCGAGTGATATCTTCATTCCTTTTATATCTGGAATACACTTGAGGCAAGAAAAGCCAGAGTCCATGCCCTTGAACTAATCATTTCTCAGTTACAGCAGCCAAATACTTGGGCACAATAGATCACAGGGTATTCCTCTCTGTCACTAAAAAAAGTTGTAAATCCCTGCTTATCCTTGTAACAATGACACACCACAATATTTCACTGAACCTAGGTGGGGAGGGTAACAGACCTCAGGGGTCAGGAGCACAGGTCTAGAAAAGGAAAGCATGGCTATTAATCCAATCTCTGCAACTCACTGGCACAGGATCTTGAGTCTATGTCTATCTTTCTTGTCTATAAAGTGAGGATAATATTAACATTCATTTCAGAGAGCTGCTGTAAAGATTAAATGAAAGGATCCACTTAAAGCACTGAGACTACTAGCACATAGTAAAGTACTAGGCCAATTAATAAATTTTAGTTACAGACATTTTACCTCTTATGTTCATCAATAATATGAACATAAATCTCAGATGATATAAAGTGGAAAAATTCACATTTTATATAAAGATTTATCAAAAAGGTATCACAGTTTCTTAAATACAATGATTATTTAAAATCCCTTGCCATTTTCAGCTTTATAATGTTAAAAACACTAATATATCTAATATGAAAAATAAGCCACACATTCCCATTGCCAGGAACTTTTAGAACTTTTTATCTCCATATGTGTTAAGAAACAAAATTTTGAGTTGATGACAAAGTAAATGTCTTTAGAGCAACAAACTTAAACATCTTTGTTTTGCTTCATTTTGTGATGCTAGATAAGTAATCAGTGAAGTTATCAAGCACAGTATATCCAAATCTACTTATTCAAAACCTGAGCTGTGCTTTGGGTGTTTTGTTTTGTATTTGATATTATGACAATCCTAGAACCTATTCTAAAGTTGTCACTTAAGCAGATACTAATGCAAATTAAAATTTTGACAAAAAACAAAACTGTGTTTGTGAATCTGTTTTAGATTCTTCAAAGAGAGAACCAAGGTGGAACTTTTGGAAGTACCTGGTCAATCCCGAGGGTCAAGTGGTGAAGTACTGGAGGCCAGAGGAGCCAGTTGAGGCCATCAAGCCTGACATAGTAGAACTCATTAGACAAATCATCGTCAAAAAGAAAGAGGATCTCTGAATATGCCATTGAGACACATTAATGCAATATAACAGAGAACCACTGCCAGAGAATCTGGTCTCACTTTAAATATTTTGACAATTAAATTAGGCACTGAAGAATATTTTTTTTAATGTTTTCTTCCTACCTGGTGATAGCACATGTCACATCTTACCCAAAGCAAAATAAGAGTAGCAAAAAATCAAAATGAAATATATTCAATACTTCATCTGACAACATTGAAAAATTCAAAGTACACAGTTGTCAATGTGCTTCAATATCCTATTGTTCAACTTGACATTTTCTAGGGTTGCATTTTATGGAAATGCCCATATGGTATACCACTGGATTTAAGAACAGTATATGTGACTAAAATTTTTGGAGTAACTGTAGTGACTATGTTGATATAAATAAAACACAAAATAAATGACAAAAGATGTAAAATATTCAGTTGAATCCTTATATGTGTTTGTTTCATATCAGGACTTTATTTTTTAAAGTGTAGCTTTGTAGTGTGTTTAACTATATCTTGCCAAATAGTCATTTATAAAATTACACTATAATAATATTTGAAAAAGTCTTCATATTTAATACCTTTCTTCCTCTTGTGTTATAAGAGCAATACGAATTCCATAAATACAATGCTAATATATTCAGACTGAATTAGTCATTTGGAAAGAATTCAGTGCTACATTATTCCAATAGCTGAAACAGAAACAGAAAAAATAACTCCAAACAGTCAAAATTCTAATGGAAAAAAAAGGGAGGGATTGGACTGCAATCACAAAATGTCCTAAAATGTAGACCTTTTAGTAGACATACAATATACATTTTCTCCTAAAGTCATGACTTTTACATTTATTTATTTGTAAACGGGCTAATTTGGTGAAGGTTGTTGTCCCATGAAATATATATTCATTCTATAAAAGAATTAAATATGAAGACGGGTGTGTGTGTGTGTGTGTGTGTGTGTGTGTGTGTGTGTGTGTAAATAGTCGTAAAATTTGGCTAACAAGGAAGAAGACCCAATTTAAATAGCCTGTGACTTAACTCCCTAAATCTGACCTAATGGATGAAAGTGAAAATATTTTGGCAGTGAATTCAGTAATGGTACACCATACATATAGTTCATGTGAATGTCTGGACTAAAGTTCTTAAAGAAACAAAAAATATTTCCTAGAGTACCCCCTGCTTCAAAGTCTATATACAACCACCAAGCCCTGGATGTGTTTCTTGAGGCACTTGGGGGAGGCAGAGGCACAGCACCCACTGGCAGTGAGGGACAAGAATTGACAAGGATAGCTGCAAGAATATCAGATTAGTGTCCGGGGTTTAGCTTAGCCCTCTAAGGGCCCGCCCTGCTAAGCGTGAGGTCATGAGTTCGATACCAGGTACAAAAGAAAAAAAAAAAAAAAAACACTGTCAGAGTTGGGGATTTAGCTCAGTGGCTTAAGCACCTGTCTGGCAAGCACAAATTGTGAGTTCGATCCCTGGTACCAAAAAAAAAAAGTATCAGATTAGTGTGTAAGCAAACCTGCTCCTATCTCATCAGCTGCAGGATTTTGGTGAGTCACTTAACTACTTAACATTATTCTGCTTACCTATAAGTTAAGTGGGACTCAAATGAAACAAAAATCCCCTTCCAACGCTAAAAGTAAGTGTACTTAACAGGAAAGAGAACAAACCTGTATTATCGGTGAAGACATTGGCAATTTGAATTCTGAGTCTCTAACAAAATTTTGAACAGGGCAACTCTAAGTGTTGTCTCTCCAGTGCTGTTGCATGTTCCTATAGTTTCCATTAGCCTCTAACAGTTATGGCACTGGAGGGATGCTTCCCTATACTGTGTTAGATGCATGAGCATCACCCAGGAGACACCAATGGATGGTAATAGAGCTGTATGGGGATGACCTTGACTATCTCAGTAAATGTGCTTTTGATGCCCTCTATGCCTTAAGTCATTAGTTCTCTCCAAAGCCAGAGAGAATAGGTTTCTTATACAAGGTACAATCAAAATATATAGTGAATGTTTAAATTTTTAAAAAATATTACAGTAAAAGACACATTAACACTCATTCCCTTTAAAACACTCCTCATTTGAATGTATTTATCCCATCATTCTTGCCACTTTCTGAAGTTGTCCTGGAAGTTTTTTATGTCTTTATTAGATGTGATCAAAACAGTGAGTGCTGCTAAGTGCAATCCAATGGAAAGGCAGGTTCTTCAAAAGATTGCATCTACCTTATCAGATTTGGGCCTGTGTGATTTCTGGCTCTTGCTCAAAGTCAAAATGATCATGAAAAGTAAATGTTTTGATTCAAGATATCAAGGTAGGCATAACAGCACAACTAAAGGCACACATAAAGATTTCCAGAACTGCTTCCAAAAGTAACAAGAATGAGGTAAGAGTATTTGAAGTGAGGGGGAGTTCATGGCAGTATCTTTAACTGTAATAAATTTCTTTAAAATACAGTCATTATATTTTCTGATCACATAATATCTCCCAACCTGGCATTTTATTGCAACCTACAGTCCCTGCAACAGCCAATCTTCCCTTAGCCTTTGAGAATATACAGCAAGTCAACGGAGCTTTGCAAATCTGTCCTATGTATTTCCCTGAGGAAAATAAAACTCATGTGTCCATCCAAAATTCTCTACCAATTAGTGTTAGAGAGTGTTGGAAGAAAGTGAAGCCATTTGCTGATGTGTTGCCACCCATGATTCAAAATGTGTCACATAAACACTGCTGGCCGGGGATTTAGCTTACTGGCATAAGTGCTTGCCTTGCAAGCACGAGGTCGTGAGTTCAATCCCCAGAACCAATCAATCAATAAATAAATAAATAGACACTACTGGACAAATACACTGAGAAAAACTGCATGTTTCCTGAATTGGATAGTCTTTCTTCAATCTTGTCTTGGCATCAAAAAATCAAGAACACAGACTGTTACAGGATGCCTCAACTAAGGAGTGTAACAAAAATATTGAACATTATATAAAAGAGTACTTTGTCTTTATGACAAGGAAAAGGGCAAAATAAAATGTATTTTAACCAAGAAATCATTCATTGACTGGAAGTTTGTTTTGGCCTGTTTTAATTGGAGGATGGAAAAAATACTTCATATGAATTCCTAATTGTCATCCCATGGCAAATGTAACAATAAAAGTGTTGGGTAATAGAATAAATATTAATTTGCCTGAAATCAATTTATTTCTACATGCATAATAATCATGTATTTATAATATGTATATGTGTATATATGCATTTCTTAATAATTCTATTATAAACACTAGCATATATAGTGACAGATGGTAAATGTTCCCAGCACATTTTGAAAATAAATTTTGACTTACAGTACTTTACTTTGCCTGGTGTGAATGCCAATTTTTCAAGCCACCAATGGTTGAAAAACTACCTTGCACAGTTTTTGAAAACTTAGGTTCTGAAGCAATACGAAAGGCCTGGAGACCTCCACCACCCACCCATCTGAAGGGGGCCGGAAATATGACAAAATAGAGAAATAGCAAAAGGTCTCCAACTGAGGAACCAGGAAAAGTGAGTCCAGCAAAGGTAAATGCAGAGGAGGTTGAGAGCAGCAAACCTGTAATGTCACAGATAGCCTCACTGGAAATAAAGAAATACTTTCATGACCTCATCGGCAAATTTAAATCTGAAATTCTAACTCAGGTGAAGCAAGATATAAGAAGATTAATAAAAGAAGTCCTGGGTAATCCTCAAGTAGACACAAATGAAAGAATAGAGGAACCCAGAGAAAGGAGAGAAGCCTTTGATGAAGAATATAAACAAAACCTAGAATATATGAAACAGATCCAAAGAGAATATCAAGAAATTAAAAACTCCATTGAAACCTGGCAAAACCTTTCAACAGAAACTAAAGACAAACTTTCAAAACTTGAAGATAGATTTGCAAAGTATGATTGTGAAAGGAAGGATCTCTTAAAAATCACAAGGAACCAGGAAGCAATGATACAAACGCTAGAAGATGACAAGAGGATTTATAATCTAAGAATAAAATATGTGAATGAAGACGCAGCGACAAATACAAATGAAATAAAAAGTATTAACAGAAATAATTAAGGAAAACTTCCCAAACATAGGTAATGGGAGTGAAGTTCAGATAAATGAAGCATACAGAACTCCAGCCAGCTACAACCAAAACAGATCTAAACCCAGACATATAATAATCAGGATCACAGAAATCCATCACAAGAACAGAATATTAAAAGTGGTCAGAGAAAAGAAACAGATTACCTTTAAAGGAAAACTCATCAAAATCACAGCGGACTTCTCAATGCAAACCATCAAATCAAGAAGAGCTTGGAGTAAAATATTCCAAGCCCTGAAAGAAAATAACCTCCAACCCAGAATGATGTATCCTGCAAAACTGTCTCTCAAAATTAATGGAGAGACTATTTCCACAACAAAGAGGAACTGGGGGAGTCTGTGACCACCAATCCAACCCTGCAAAGAATACTGAAGGACATTCTAGAGAGAGAGAAGAAAATCACCAGGGTTCCAGGAATAATGGCAGAAAGGCCTCAAAGGGGCAGACAGTGAAATGAATGAGAAGAGTAAACAAACAATGACAGAAAAATAGCATAGCAGAGATAAGACAGAGAAGATTGGTTATATCACTGTTTTATCTTGACTGATTTTATTTGAATCTGGTATGCTTGAGAGTATCAAGTCTGAGAGTAGAGGCAACTACTCTGAAGATGACAAGATTCAATAGGATACCCATTCTGGTTTGATTATTAACTGCCTTTGAAGTCCTATA
>PVLA01013662.1:0-35512 GCA_004027455.1 Hydrochoerus hydrochaeris
GCACAATGCTTTTCCAAAGTCATTTCCCATTTGCATATTTACTTCATGGACTGTGTTAGAAGTGGGTGATCCCTCGGCCAGCTACAGTGGCTCACACCTGTCATCCCAGCACTCGAGTGCCTGAGGCAGGAGGAGCGCCATGAGTTCGAGGCCAGCCTGGGCTAGAGTGAGACCCTGCCTCAAATGTAAAAAAAACAAGGGGGGATCCCAAGACCACTCAGACTGCTCTTATTTTGTCGTGTGCGAGTGGCATATTACTGTTTGTGACAGATATTTTGTAAACTCCCTTTAACATAGCAGATGAAATTTATAGATTATGCGACCTATTTACTTTGTGTGTAAGGCAGTGTATGTGGCACTGTGGGGTTGAATCCAGGGCCTTGCAAATGCTGGTTAATGTCTCCTCTGAGCTGCGCTCCCAGTTCTTTTTACTTATTTATTCATTTATTTATTTGAGACCAGGTCTCAGTAAATTGCCCAGGCTGGGCTTGAATTTTCAATCCTCCTGCCTCAGCCTCCTGACTAGCAGGGAATTACAGGTGTGTACTACCACACCTGGCACATTCAGCCCTATGTACATTTGGAACTCATTCCCCTTGCCAGGGGCCGTCCCCAACACCGTAGAGTGTCCAGCAGGGTCACAGGCATCTGCCCACTAAAGGCCAAGCACAGCTACTCCCAGCCAGGCTAACAATAAAGACCTCCCACTAGTGCCCAGGGCCCCAGGGGCAACAAGGCCAAGTGCTTGCTAGTTGAGAACCACTCTCCCTCACAAAGGATAAAAAAGGACAATAAGGTATAATAAAGTGATGTTCTTTTCTCTGTGTGTTTTGTTTTTGATTTTTGCCTCTTTTGAGACAGAATTTCACTCTGTAGTTCAGGCTGGCCTTGAACTCACTTTGCAGCCCAGGCTGGCCTTGAACTCTCGGGCAGTCCCCTCGCCTTGGCCTCCTGAGTGCTGGGATTGCAGGTGTGTACTATCACACCTGGAGGCGATGTGTATTTTAAAATGCAAACCCTCAAGCAGAGATGTACAGGAGGACACAATGAAGCAGCCAAGTGCCTGCACCTGCTGACAAGTGGCATTGGATTGAAAGGAAATAAGATCTGAAGCTATTTGCACAAGAACAGAAAAGTTAGCAGCCTGGTGTGGTGGCACACGCCTGTAATCCCAGCACATGTATGAGGTGAGGCAGGAGGACCGCAGCAAGTTCAAGGCCAGCTGCCTACAAAGTGAGACATTGTCTCAAAAAACAACCAACCAAACAACAACAACAAAAAAAAACACCAAGTTTTATTTCCAGTAGAGGTAAATACTAACCCATGTTATAGACTCAAAGTCCTAAGTAAGCTGGGGCTTATTTCTAAATTAAAGTATCAGGATGGTTCCTAATTTGATGATCTGGGATAAGAGTGTCACTCTAAGCCAGGTGTGGTGGCACACACCTATCATCCTAGCACTCCGGAGCTTGAGCAGGAGGATTGCTGCAAATTCGAGGCCAGCTTGGGTACACAGTGAGTTCAAGGCTGGCGTGAACTCAAGACCCCGTATCAAATGAACCAAAAAGCGTCAGGACCTCTAGACGTAGAAAGAACACAGTTGCCTTAGGGTATGAGAGGTGAAGGCAGTAAGAAAGGACTTGAAGAGGCTGCAGGGGAGAAGGAATCAGAATTATGTTGGCTATAAGTTTGAGGCCAGCCTGGGTTACATAGTTCAAGGCCAGCCTGGACTATATTATGAGATTCTGTCCCCCAAAACAGTCAGGTCTGGGGATGTAGCTCAGTGGCACAGTGCCTGCCTGGTAAGTGCAAGGCTCTGAGTTCGATTTCTGGTACCAAAAAAAATAGAAAAAGAAAAAACAAGAAAAGAAGCCCCTTAAGAAGACAAACCAACAAAACCCCCGGAGTTGTAGTTATATAAAAATATTTATAAAAAATAATTTTAATAAAATTCTTATATTTTATGTTTGCTCATTTATATTTGGTTTAAATTCTGTCTGTGGTGGATTAACTAATAGTTTGATCACCCAGCTGAAGTGAGTCAGTGTGGTGCTGGGTGTGGAAATTCCTACCTGGGGATCGTTGCCAACCACACAAAAGCGGAACTGGAGGAGAAGATGGTAGCTGTTGATTCTTCTGAGGAGCTTGTTAGGTTGGTTTTCCTGATGTGAGCTCGGCTGTTGTCACTGGTGGTGAGGTGTCGCTGAAAATGGCTCTGGTCCTTACCCTTGACACTATTTCCCCAGAACTGGTTTGTTTGTATTTAATTAAAATAAAAGAAGTAACCCTGGCATGGGGAGGATACCTAAATCCTAGCACCCTGGGAGGCTGAGGCGAGAGGACCCCAAATCTGAACCCAGCCTCAAGCAACTTAGCAAGACCTTGTCTCAAATAAATAAATAAATGACTAGGATGTAGCTCAGTTCAAAGGCCACTGGTTCAATCCTCAGTACTGCAAGACAAAAACAAAAACAAAACAAAACAAACAAAAAAAAACCCAACTAAATGACAGCAAAACTGTTACATAAAATTTTATTTGTTAGGAGTTGGTGTAGCTCAGTGATACAGTACATGCTTTATCATGTACTTGTGCCTAACATGCACAGGGCCCTGGATTCAATCCCCAGTACCACACCAAAAAATCAGTTTACATCTGAAGTTAAATTTGTTTGTTTGTTTGTTTGAGACGGGATCTTGCTGTATAGTTCAGGCTGTCCCTGAGCTCATTAAGTAGCCCAGGTGGGCCTAGAATTTACAGCAATCCTCCTGCCTCAGCCTCCAGAGTACTAGGATTACAGGTGTGTGCCTCCATGCCCAGTTTCTAAAACCAAATTGTGGTTTAGTATATCTGTATTCAGCAGAGCACCTACACACTTATCTTATAGCTCAGGTGTCTGGAGAGGTGGCAGGAGAGAAAGGGTTGGTTGGAACTTGGCTTTTGAAGGTTTGAAAGAGAATCCATTATGAAAGACATACTGAGCTAAACACACTACATCCAAAATAGCAAATAGGTTTCATTTCAAGTATCAGCCTTGATTGATTGGTCGTGGCTGCCAAAGGGTAAGAACTTGGAACACAGTTTAGGGAGGTCAGTGTCTCCATCAGTGAGCACTGTCTGCTCTGTCTAGGGTTAGCATATACTGTAGCCTCCCCTCCCCTTGTGAATTTATTGTCCCTGCTTTCCTAGGCACAAGTTAGAATAGAAACACTTTAGAAAAGGCTTCAAAGCAAGAAATAAAGATCAAAAGGAACTTTTTTATATATATAAGATTTTATCGCTACATGATCATGTTCATCACAGAGCATTTGCACCAGCACATGATGTAACTTTTCTTTTCCCCATTCTCCTCCTTTCCCTTCACCCCCTCTTCCCCTCCCCTTTACAGAGGTTCGTTTCCATGTTTTCTGAAAACAAAGTTTTAGTAGCAAAACAGCGAGTCCCAAATTTACCAGAAAATCTGCTTCCTCAGACTCCTCTTCTCGTGTGGTCACAGAAACTTTTAAGGTAGGAAGGAACTTCAAGATCATTTAGACTTGTTCACATTAGGAGAGATTTCAAAAATAGGAAGAGAAACAGAAAAGGAATTTCTGGTGGTGAATTCTGAGCTCAGCAGAAAAGTCAGTTTCTCAGAATCGCCCATTCGCGGCCGCAGAAGCGCCAGGCACAGGAGGGTGGGTGAGGTGATCGAGAGCCTGCGGTTCTCACATTCACCCAGAGTCACCTGGGGGACTTCTGAAAGATTCCAGTGTCTGGGTTCTGATTCAGGCGGTCTGGGGAGGAGCCCAGGATTGGTGCTTTTGAAAAATCCCCCTATGGATTCTAATGCACAGCCTGGATTGAGAAATACAGATTTCATCAAAACCTCTCATTTTCCGGATGAAGAAATGGAGGTTGGGGGAAACTGGTGGCTTTCCCAGGGCTCCAGGGCACACTGGCCTCACAGCCACAGTGCCGGCCCAGGGTGGGGCCAAAGCCCTGGGTCTATGAAGTCGTTGAGCTCAAGTCCTGAATCCCTGTCAGGCTCATGGGCTAAGCAACTCTCAAGCTGAGCATGAAGACACCTCTCAATATGGCCCTTGCTTTATTCTTCCATCCAAGAAAGGCTCTGAAGAGCTTCTGCTGGGTCCCTGGCACATAGCTGAGTTTCTGCGCCTTTGCTATGGAGTGAGTTGCGTGTCTCTGATGTTCTTTCAAAGCAATGGACACAACAGCGAGTGGTCAAAAAAACGCAGTCCTCCAGTTCGAACTTGAAAAAGTTAAGAGAGAAGCACGCTCACATTTGTGGACTGCCAGGCACATATGGTGGTGGTTGTTGTTTAAATCTTTTTAACAATGCTGGAAGGAAATGTAATCATCCCATTTCACAGATGAGGAAAAGTAGCTCTGGGAAATTTGTAACTTGTCTGAGGTCATGCAGTTAGGGAACGGTGGAGTCAAGAAGGTGCAATCTAGTTCTCATCCAGACCCTCTGTGGCCTCCTCGCTGTGTCCCTGAGCCCCATCCTTTAAAATGGAGTGTATTGCCCTACAGTTTGCTTGTCAGATGCAAGGAGAAAATGGTAACTGTGTGGAGAAGCCTGGCTGCACAGTGACCGGGTGATCAGAGGACTCGGCCACCATCACTGGTGCGCTCTTCCAGCCAGCACTACCCAACCAGGACCTAAACGTGAGCAAACAGCTGAGGAACCCGCGCTGAGGGATGTGCTGCCAAATAACTGGGCTCTATCCTCTCGACACCTCTGCTGTGAGGCTACAGCTCAGCAGATGATTTGCCTCACATAAAAGAGGCCCTGTGTGAAGTTCCCAGTACCCCAGTAACAACTGTTCCAGAGTAAAGAGCAACAAGCAATGCAACACCTGAACATTGTATGTGATGCTGGATTTGATTCCGCAACTGGTGGAGGAAATACTTTCAGACCCTGTTGAGGCAATAGATGAAATTGCATTATGGATTATAGAACAGAAGAATTACCATATCCATGCACAATTTCCTGGATTCAAGCAGAGTAGGGTAGTATATGCCTGTAGTCCTAGCACTTGGGAGGCTGAAACAGGAGGATCAAGATTTCAAGGCACAAAACCTTTTTTCCTGGATTTGATAAATGCTCTTCAGTTATATAAAAGCACATCCTTGTTCTTAGGAAACACACACCGAGCCCTTGGGGGCAAAGAGGCATGATTTCTCAAGCTATTCTCAAATGGCTGAGGAAAAAAAAAGCCCTAATGCTTATTAGAGCCAGCAGAGAGCTAAGACCATAATACTAACAAATTAAAAATAAGTATTTTTAATTAAATATTCCACAGTCTCCTGAAATGAAGAAAAATATGTTTTAGGAAAATATTTTTGAAATAGTTTTCTTTGCTTTAAACACTTCTTTATTTTAGCAAAGGCACAAATAAAATCCTGATTCTTTCCCAATTCCTCCTGCCTCCACTCCCAGCTCAGGGAGAGGAGAAAGCCCTGGTGTGAATTTGTTTTCCCTCACTATCAATTATAAATCCCATCACTGGGAAATTTATTTGGGATTTATCAAACTTACTGAATTCATAGGGTGGGACAAAAACCAAACCCTGCAGGAAATGGCCGTTCTGATTTTGTTCTTACCTTCCATCCTTGTGAACATATTTCCATTCTTCTTTTCCTTTTCAATACTGGGGAAGGAAACTGGTATTTCCTACAACTGAGCCACATCCCCAACCCTTTTATATTTTTATTCTTTAAATTTTGGGACAGTCTCACTAAGTTTCTAAGTTGCCGTGGTTGGGCTGGAACTTGCGGTCTTTCTGCCTCAGCCTCCCGAGTGCTGGGGTTAAGGGCACAAGCCACCTGGAAGTCCCAGCGCAGGTTCTCGTGCCTCCAGGGGAGGACTGATGAAACTGCTCTTGAAAAAGAACGATGACTTTCAATTGAAAAAAATTAGGCCCCCGCTGTGAGTGGTGTGGAGCTCTTATCCTAACATGAGAGAAATAAACATCGCCTCCATCACTGAGTGAATGTTTTGGAGATACTTCCCTGTCCTGCATGGCTGAGCGCTGGTTTATCAATAGAGTTGTGGCCTAGGCATTTTGGGCCAGCTGTTCCTCTATTACCCAGGGCCCTAGCTACGAGCAGTGTAACCTGCCCTGGATGGTTGAAGCAGAATATAAATCATGAAAGGGGTCTGGGGGCCTGGGCGATCTCCAGAAGCCCCACGGAGGCCAGGCGGAGGCCAGCCAGTCTGGGACAACAGCTGGCCGCGGTGGGTCTTCAGTGGGGACTCCTGCCACCTCCTGCTGAGCTCGGTCTGCAGCCACACACACTTCCGACACCCCGAGAGCTCTGGACAGGTGCCCTACTTGGCTCTGTCCGAAATCCCCAGCTAGGAAGCAGCTCCCCGCCCCGTGCCCCTAATCCCAAGGCGATGGGCGAGTGGGCAAGTCCTTGCCACCAGGGGAGAGGAGCAGAAGTTACTCACTTGGGCAGCAGAGTGTCACAGGAAAGGAGTGCAGCCCCGCGTAGGGGAGGCAGGAGACGGTTGGCGGCCACCCATCCTGACCCGTTCACACAGCCCAGCGGACACTCAAGTTTTGGGTCGTCTTGGCCCTCGTTGGTTAATGAATTTCTTTTGTCAGTCTGTTTTATAGTCTCCCGGTTCCTCCTAACTGCTGATATTTCAGCATTCTGAACCTTATTCTGAATATGAAGATACAAAACTGTAAACTCCTTGAGTCTTCCTTCTAATGTGAAGGCGGGCACAGTGGCCATCACTCCGTCAGCCCAGCCCTTGGGAGGCTGAGTTTGAGACCAGAGTCCTCGCAGGAGGATGGCTGCAAGGCCAGAAACAGCCTGGGCTCCCTAGTGGGTTCAAGGTGAACCTAAAGGATATAGCGAGACCATGTCAAGAGAAAAAAGGTTTTAATGTAAAACTCTGAGGCAAGGAGTGTGAGTGGCAACTATTCCAAGCACCAGATGAGGAAACGATTCAGAAAAGTGGACGTGGCTGTAGCTACCATAGCTGGCAGTGGACTGGGGCCAGAATTCCCCAGGATGCATGTAGCACAGCAGTCCTAGAGGTAGCGGCCAGGAGAGACCCAGAGTGGGAAAGAGGAGAGAGGCAGAAAGGAAGCAGGCAGGAACAGAGTAAAAGAGAGAGGCGGAGACCGGCGGATAGAGCCTCCTCGGTGGTTTCCTACCTGCAAGGCTTCTCAGAGACTTTCACGGGCTACAGGGAAGGTTTATGCAGAAAATCCCCAACACTTTGGCCCCCAGATGCACTGGGACATCACGCCTCTTGCTGGGACTTGTGAAAATATCTTGGGAAAACACCGTGCTTTCCCCATGCTGCCACTTAACTCCAGTAAGAACCCAGCAGGTCACTTCTCTGAATTCCAAACTCAGTGACTTTCAGGCAAATACTGTGCAAGTGATTTTAAATGTCACTGGTTTTCGGTCCAATTTTGAGGGCTGCTTTAAGAAGGGAAGAAAGAAAAAATAAGAAGAAGAAGACTGGAAGGAAGGCTCAGTACTCCCGTCCCTTTCAAGTTCTTGAGAATCATCCACTAGGCGGTGGCTTTGTCCCTCAGCATTTGACTTGAGCTTTTGTTTTTGTTTGTTTCTAAACCATAGGGCCCTTGATCCTACAGACAAGCTTTGTGGTCTGTTACTAACACAGGGTGAAATAAAATTATGAGTAGGGAAGAGAAGGAAAGGTTTGTTACCCAATGACATCCACTTCATTCAAGATTTCAAGCAAGTTTATTTTGTGCGAACGGAAACTAATGTTGTCCTGAGCTGATTTTTGTGTGTGAATGGAAACTAATGTTGTCCTGAGCTGATTTTTGTTTCATTTTGGTTTGTTGTTCACTGCCAGATTCAACTTGACAGATCCAACTTCAAACTAGTTTAACACATACACACGTACAAAACCTGCCAGAAATTTGGCTTCTATGCAAGCTGGTCCCCAAGCCCCTTCCCTGGAGCAGCTGCACAAAGCTGATACTTCCAACCACGGCGTACCATTTGGCTTAGTAATCTTTGGCACACTTGACATTGAGATAATTTAGCAGCCTATTAAAATGCCCCCCATCACTTTATCCAAATGGCCGTTAAGATGTTGAAAAAAAATCTCGGAGGTGTGGCGAGCTCTGGTGGATCTATTTATTGTAAACGTACTGAATCGTGAAGGTTACCAGGGGATAACCAGTCCAGTGACTCTAAAATAATACTGCCCTCAAGAAAGCATGTCATATTTTTAAAAATCAGTATTTTTTTTTTATAAAGCATTTTGTTGTTGGTTTTTCTTTTTTGTGTGTGTTTGTTTGTTCTGTCTTTTTGAGACAGGATCTTGCTATGCAGTTCAGGCTGGCCTTGAGCTCACTTGGTAGCCCAGGCAGGTCTCGAACTTGTAACAATCCTCCTGCCTCAGCCTCCCGAGTGCTGGGATTACAGGAATGCAACACCACATCCTGATATTAAAGCACATTTTTTAAAAGTGATAATTATTTTCAACAAGATCATAAAACCTATTTAATCCAGTGACAGGAAACTAAAAGCAAATTGGCAAGGTACATGGTTTATGGGCAAAACTTCCTAGGTATGTCCTTAAACAATTTATGTATAGTCCTTGATGTGTCTAAACATTGGGAATCTGTTTCCAGAATCTCGTTAAAAACAAGCCAGTCCTCCCACTCCCTAGATTGCTTTCTTTTTTTCTTAGTATTCCCATTTCATGTTAAAAAACTATTTAATCCAGGTCCTAACCCTCAACCATCCCATGAGTATGTGAGTTACAAATTCTTGCACATCTGAAGTACTTACTTGTGGCTTTTTTGGGTTTTGTTTTGTTTTTTTTGTTTATGCTACACAACTTCCTTCCTTCCCTCCTACTCTTTGCTCCCGCGGGCTCTTAGAGATAGGATAACCACTAATCATGTCCCCCTGCAGCAAGGGACAGGACACCAGATCAGGCTCCTCCCTCCACACTGGCCAGAGGAGGATGTAGGCAATAAGGGTCATCTTAAACAACACTGCTATTCACAGCCTGGAGAGCTGGGAAACATCTGGGATCCAGAGAGTGAAACTAGCTGCTGTTTAAGAAACATGCAAGCTACTCTGCGTAGAAGTGGAGTTCATGCCTCCCGGAAGGCAATGTCCCCCTGTACACTGTGGCCAACTCAGGTGGCTGTCCCCACAACTAACAGCCCTGGAGAGCTTGTACCCACACTCGCCACTCCTACATCTCCCACAGACACTGGGGAAGTTCTTGAGAGAGTCAGGTGACTCAAATGCTCCCCTTTCCCTAATGTTCTTCTCCAGGCCACTGGGGTTCTGGTGGCCAGCACTAAACTTAACAGCGGACATTCTTTCCATTTCTTGGCTTCCTGTTGTGAGTAGAATGTTCGAAAACACTACTGACTTATTTTTAAAATTCTGATCTAAATTCAGGGCCTTGGACCAGAATGCACACCTGCTAGCCCCACCAAGGCAGAAATGCGTAAAAGTTATCAGACCCCAAAGCGTGCCGAGATCCTAAATGACTGTGGTCAGCAGGCTGTGTACTTGGTCGCTCCCAGAGCTCCCACTGAATTTTCTTCATGAGAATGGTTTGCTATGAACAGACGAGCAAGCTCTCATGCGGCACTTCATATCAAAACACTTCTCGGATGGCACTTGGGTCACCAAGCACTCCAGGCTGGGGGCACTCAACTCTGAGTTAAACTGAGGTACACAAAAGACAAGTGCTTCCCCCACAGCCCTTGAATGAGGGGCCGGATTAAGACATGCTCCTGAGCTGACTGAGATTTGAGAAACCCAAGACCACGGTGGGGTGTGAGGAACAAAGAGTGGGTGCTTAGATTCAGCCGTAGAGATGTGGCGTCTACCTCTAAGTCTTTGGTATTTTGTTAGTACTGGGTGTTGAACCCAGAGCCTTTTCACTGAGCTACATCCTGGGCACTGGTGTTTCTTTGTTGTTTTGGCAAATTTTACTAAATTGTTCAGTTGCCTAGCTTGGACTCTCTCCTGCTTCAGCTTCCCAAAGTGCAGGAATTGGTGTGAGCTACCTCACCTGGCTTCGGATTCTGTTCTTTAAATCAGTTATAAAATCTCCTCTATGAAGTGGGGATGATAATTTGTGCTTGCTTTGAGAATTACGGTAAAGTGCTTAAGGCCTAACACCTGGCGTTTAGCACACATTCACTAAACACGCGACCATTACAGCCTTCTGTTCTGTCTCGCTGGCGTTACTGCTTCCTATGTGGCTCCTCTGATTGACATAAGGCCTGATGACCCTGGTTGGCTCTGTTCACAGAAAGTCAAGGCACTTTAAAAGTTCAGTAAACACTTAAAACCTTTAAGCTGCATTCCTGTCTCCAAAAAGCAGTAAACCAAGACAGGAAAATGTACTCCTTTCCCAAAAGGGACTTGAAACAAAGGCCCTTTGAAACAGATGACACTGGTAGCATTTTTCCTTTGTGGGTAACATTAAGGCCCATTGCAAAGGAAGCAGTTCTCTTGAGGTACACAGTGGGTACCTCAGACAGTAAACCCTGCATGTCCTGAGATTCCTTGGCGGCAGAAAGCCTTTGCCTTCGTTCTCTTAGAAAACTCCCAATTAAGTGAACCCCTGGACAAACATACCGAAGTATTATCACTTAGCCTGTAGTTTAATTACTACAAAATTTTCCTAATTTTTCATTCACATTTTTCCAAGTGCAAAGGGCCCTTCTGAGACGGTTCATCGGTTTTCGAGAGTGGAGCCAGTTATTTGCACTGTAATTAGCTCTCTGGGATTCTCAGGCACCCCCAAGTTTGAGACTCACCGGCCTGAATGCAACTGGAAAGAGAAGAGCTGTAGGTGGGAGAGAACACTGCGGAGACTCGGCGTTCTCGGTCTGAATGGAAATCATTTACACCGATATTGTCACACGTCCAGGCTATCTGGGGTAAATGGTTTCCTCATTTCTCCTCCATAAATCAGTGTGGATATTCTTGGCAGGCTCTGCCTCTCTGCAGGGTGGGCAGCTGTGAGCCAAGCGAGGTTTATCTCCTCCTCTCCTCCTGACCTTGTCTTCCTGCCTCTTGCAGATGCAATTCTTTCCCCATCTGCCTCACAGCTAATTGTTTTAGCAGGCAAGGCCAGGGCCTGGAGGAAACAGCACGTCTTCTTGAAAGTAGTAACTCTAAGGGGAGGAGAGTGGGAAGCGCCCTCCTTCAGCCCCAGCTGCTGAGGAAACCCAGCTAGGGGGTCGGGCTGCCATTTGGTGTAGTTTGCCACTTAGCACAGCATGGCTGCTGAGACTTAAAGGTGTCTTCAGTGTTTCATTTTAGCCCAACAGTTTGGGAAGTAGGGAGCAACAGGGGGTTTTATGTTCTGGGCTGTATTCAACAGTTTTCCAGGTTAACAGATTGGATAGTAACACTGGAACAGGGAGCAACATAAATCCAAACCTCTGTACACTGTTAAAACTTGGGGATTTCACGATACAAATCCTGTCACAGATTGAAAACACACAGATGAAACCAAACAAGAAAAACTTTTTCATTCAAATGTTCAAAGAAGCCTTTTAAAATTGTTTTTAATGTTCCCACAAGGGGATTTTTGTTGGCTCACATCACAAATTGTACCTTCCTTAGAGGGGTATAAACAGATAAAAACGTTTTTTGTTTGTTTGTTTGTTTTTGTATCAGGAATCAGACTTAGGACCTTGTATTTACCAGGTAGGTGCTTATGCCACCGAGCTACATCCCCAGCAGATAAAAATGTTTAAAGCATAACAGAGAACTATGAGAGCTGGGGATATAGTTCAGTGGCACAGTGCCTGCCTGGCAAGGGCAAGGTCCTGAGTTTGAGTCCCAGTACAGAGAGAGAGAGAGAGAGAGAGAGAGAGAGAAGAGAATCCCATGTTTTTCCTGAGATGGTAGGATATTGCAGAACAAAAGAAATAAATGAGAAATTGTCACATCACTTTAAGAGTAGTAGCTTGGTCTGGGATTGAACTCAGTGGTGTAAGCACCTGCCTGGCAAGTATAAGATCATGAGTTCAATCCCCGGTTCCAAAAAAAAAAATAGTAGCTTAAAATCAGAATCCTGTTCTCTTAGTACCACCTGTAACTTACATATTTGAGAAAAAGCAAATAATAAATACTAATGCTCCCCAAATCAACTTATAGCAGTCATTAAAATTAATTATGGCCTAGCTGGCATACTGAGACCCTGGATTCAATTACCTGTACTGCAAATAATAGTAATAATAATAATATAATAAATTATATTGGTTAATTGGTATAATTATTGGTTGCTATGAACAATTGAATACTTCCAGTTTTGGACAGATTTAAGGACTAGTGAGGGCTCCAAACATCTGATATATATGTCTAGCAAACTATCAGAGATAGTGCTTAAAAGGCTGAAAGATATTTTTCTGTGCACTCTGAAATAAGACTAAATTTAACAGAAGCTTTCATGGTCAAAACAGTAGGGGCTGAATATACAGACAAACAAACTGCAATAAAATATACTTATTAGCATCAACTGTGTACTCTCTAGACAGAACTCTAAAGCTCATGCCTATGAGCTGTATAATTAGGTTTAGAAGATAAAAGTTACTCCTTGCTTAACTAAAGGATCCATTAGACTGCTCCTTAGAGAGGGTTCTCACCCTGAAAACTAGTCACTATGTTCACGTACTTATCTGTAGTCGGTCCCTTCTCATACAATCTTTACTGTATAGTACATATAAAACGCATCATATACATACTTACCGTAAATGATCATTTATATTACCCAATAGGTCCGCAATCCATGGTTCCATATCCGAGGATTCAACCAACCATGAATTGAAAATACTGTATTCTAAAATTCCATTATGTACATACTGAGTATGTACAGACTTTTTTTTATCATTACCCCCTAAAACAGCTGTTTACCTAGCATTTACATGGTATTAGGTATTGTACGTAATCTATAAGTGATTTAAATTCTGCGGAGAAGGCATGAAGGTGGTAGGCAAACACTGTGCTATTTTAGAGTAAGGATCTTGAGCATTCATGGATTTTGGTGCTTTGTTTCATTGTGTGTGTGTGTGTGTGGGGGGGTATCCTGGAACCAGCCCACTGCAAACACCAGGAACTGTATACACAAAGGGATGGCCATATATTCAAATATGTAGTATATTAAATCAATGTAAAGTGGCAGCACATCCCTTCTTTCCAATCTTTGGCTAAAGTTGTCCTTACTGAAAACAGCAAAGATAGGAATCAACTTTTTTTTCTGTAGCAACTATCAACAAAAAAAATTCCATAAATGTCCAAATTTTGTATTCCAAATAGGTTAATACTTTTAAAATCCAATCAAAAGACTGGAAGGAACTCCATATAGGGGCATCCAAATATTCGTTTTGAAGTTGTATGTAAGCTCCCCAGAAGTACCACTGTATCTGCTTGGTGGGGTGCCTGACCAGACTAGAAACCTATTTGCACCCACGCAGGGGGCTTCTAGCACTAGCTATGCTACCCTGAGTTCAGGGAAGCCTTGAAGAGAAAGCAGATGTAAGGATTATTCATATAAGCAGCTTACTTGGGCATTTCACTATTTTCAGGACCCACTCCCAAGTTTCTGGGCCCTTAAAAAGTTTCTGCTTCCCAGGAAAACTATTTGCCCAGGAGTCTGCTGATTTTCTCCAGTGCAAGCCTTAGGCCAGAGTTACAGACCTTCCCCTCACTTGAATCACACAGAGCTGTTAACCTTCCCTTGTGGTCAGTGTGAATCAGGACTTCCTTTAATCCCCTCCAAGGTGTGAATGACTGATGGTGCTCTAATCTTCCCAGAACTTGCATTTTGAGCAAAGGATGTTTGTCGCCCTACTTGAACTGAGGTTTCATTTCGGGCATGTGGGGTGGAGGTCAACACAAGGGTAATCAGTCTGGGAGTTTGTTGGTGTTTTAAGTGGTTCCAGCTTTCCAAGCCTTCTTTCCCTTTCTCTTCTGAATTTATCTGAAAAAACTCCCTCCTCTCACTCCCCAAGAAAGAGAAAACAGGTGTGGGCACAGATGACAGGTTTGTAATTTGTAGCTTGCCTGTCTTCTTAGCACCCCACAAAGGGGCATGAGAGCTTCTGACACAGCAAGAAAGAGGGAAACCCATGTTCAGAGCGGGCCTCAGAAGCTTGCATTTTGTATTTTGTGGTGGGTATCAAACCCAGGTCCTGCACATGCTAGGCAAGCATTCTACCATGAGCTACACTCCTAGCTAATTTTGAAATTTAGGTAATTATATCCTAGCTATATCATTTCCTACATTTAACACACGAACAAGAGGATATATGTAGAGCTGAAACCCAGGCCTTGGGCATACAAAGCTAGGGCTCCATGCTGAGCCACACTCCCAGCCTGATTGCATGTGAGCTCCCTTCACAATTTCAAGTTGTATCATCAGGGGACTTCAAAATGCTGGTAGTTTATCTGCCTGAATTCCACCTAAACCATTAAATGCAAGCAATGAAAGAGCCTCCCTAAATCATTTAGGGTCCACTGAATCCTACATGGCCAGGTTCTAAAATTTAGGTTTTGCACTTTTCAGTAGTTCTTCAATTGAACTTAACGAATGCCAGAAGCTTTCAAATTTAGATCTAAGAGAAAAAAGAAAAAAGAAACCCTACTCATTTGTAGAGATTGAAGGTTCCAAATTACAGGATCAAATGTGTATTAACAATTCATCTGCAGCATCTCAACCAGTTAGGGCCCAAATCACTTACTTTTGCTAGGCATGGTGGGTTTCCCTCTTTTCCAGCTGTCAAAAGCTCTCATGCCCCTTTGTCAGGTGCTAACAAGTTAGGCAGACTACAAATTATAAACCTGTCATCTGGGCTCACACTTGCTTTCTTTCTTGAGGAAAAAAAACAAAAAACAAAAAATGGAGTTTTCAGCGGATAAATTCACAAAAGGCTGAATGGGAGGCTGAGGCAGGAGGACCGCCTTGCGTTTGAGGCCAACCTGAGCTACAAAACAAGATCCTAATTAAAAAAAAAAAAAAAGTCCCCAAAATCACTCTTCAATGAGTTTGCATAAAATATTAAAATATAAACACAGTTGGGGGTGCAGAGCCATCCCAGGGGCAGAGCACTTGGTAACATGCAGAAGGTCCTTGGTTAGCAGTCCAGACAGAAACACACACACACACACACACACACACACACACACACACACACACACAACCTTTTTAAAACTAGAAGAAACTCTTTTTAAAAAACCCTAGGTTTTTGTAAAGATAGAACTTGCAATTTTCCTGTGCCTATTTTAGATATACCTTTAAAAAAAAATTCCAATCCCTAAACACCTTTCACAGAATGATCAAATTTGCCAGGTGTAGTGGCACATGCCTGTCATCTTTACACTCTGGGATGCTAAGGCAGGAGGATCACAAGGTTATCCAGGCTGCGCACCTCACCAACTTTGTGAGATCCTGCCTCAAAAAAGGGGGATATAGTATCAGTGACAAAGCTGTGGGTTCAACTCCCAGTATTGACTTACTAAATAAGCAAATGAGGCCGGGGGTGTAGCTCAGTAGTAGAGCACTCGCTTGGCATATGCAAGACTTTCAATCCCCGGCACCACCAAGAAATAATAGTACTGTGGCTCAGTTTAATTTTAGAATTTCCTGTTTAAAACCTCAACCCTTGATTTAAATATTTCTAGTTACTCCTTTGTTCACAAAGACCTTATTCTTGAATTGGGGCCTTCCTTTTCAAACCCCTCTGCAAGCAGCTTACTAGTTTTTTTCCTTTTACTAATCTTAAAAAGTATTCAACAGGCTAAAGCTCAAGTTCCCGCTTATTAGTACGTTTGCTGTAAGGAACACACTCACTGTGACATGGACACACATGTTGATTCTCTGCAAGCCCTCAGTCTACCCCAGGACACGCAAAACTGGGCTAACTCTGTGATGGGCTCTCACATAGCCCAAGTTTTCCAATTTAACTTGCAAGTACAGTTAAAAATATGCTCTAACTCTATTCCTATTTTAAGTATTTCATGGGAAATTATATGCAAAGCCTTTTCCAGTCTTTCTCAGTTAGGTGGGAGTTGAGGGGGTAGATACGAAAGAGATAGGAAGTCTGTTCATTCTCTTAAAAATGAAATCATTTGAGTTCTCCTTGTCTAGTTAGAAATTTTACATATGAACAGAATATTAACGCAAATACTTATAACAATAGTTAACAGATTTTGTCACACCATGGTGTAAATGATTTAAACAAAAGTAACTGTGATTCAACAGCTTCTTTCTAATTTCAGATGCTTGACAGTGAGCAGAAAGATCTCTTAGGATTCTTAGAAGTGTTTAGTGTGCACATCACTGAAACAAGAGATCTTATTTCCCTTAACTCAGATTTCTTTCTATTCCAATATTAAGGTTGCTTGCAATGCACTGGTCAAAGTCACTAATTTGGACTTTCAGTGTTTCTCACACATGTAAACATTTTCCTAGGTCCTTCCTCCACTTACCTTGGACCTAGTATTTTCAATTTTTGAATAGGCCAAGAAATTTGAGCCATAGGAAACCATACAAATATCCCAGGACTAGGGATAGTTGGCCAATTAGTCCAAGGTTAGATAACATGTATGTCAAGCCTTAAGCTTCTGGTTTGCTTTAGCTGGTTGCGAAATTAACAGGCATTAATTATAATTAATATGACACCACTAGGCAGAGCCAGGGACACACTCTTGTTACATTATTCCTCTGTGGGACTCTGGTCATGAAGGGACAATGAGGTTCCAATACATACGTCCATCATGATCTGGTCTCTCTTCAGAGCATATAAATCTTTCACCTTTTACCAACTCGTAAGTTCATGAGGAAGCAGAAGACAAAATACACAGTCATTCTGAAGGCTAGTTAGTATAAAAGCAAGACAGAGTCAATTAAACATACTTTCATTCCAATTTACTATTTATTTTTGGTACTCGGAATCAAACTCAAGACTTTGCGTTTGCCAAGCAGGCATTTACACCACCGAGCTAAACACCGGGCCCTAATTTACTGTTTTAAAAAACTTAATGTATCTAAAAGTTACAGATGAACTAAAATGTCCTAAAAAAGAGACATACTACATAGTACTATTTAGCATTGCTAATCCTGTGAAAGCTACCTTGACTCTCTTGGGAAACAAGACAGTGTACTGAAAGAAAACAAAAACCAAGATTTCCTCATTGTTAGTTTTTTTAAAAAACGAATCTAAATATTATAGCAGAAATAACAAGTTCTGTCAGTAGTGAAACACTAGACTAAACTTGGTCTAACAATTAATATAGTCCTCAATTCAACTTGCAAAAATAAAAGTATGAATAAAAATTTAAAAGAGAAAAATTATTAAAAGAAAGACACAATTCAAGCTTACTTTGAAAAATCTGATTTTATTTTCTGAATCAGTAAGAAGTGTATTTGCATTCAATTTAGGACACTTAGCTTTCATCAACCACTCAAAGTACTTTCTGGGTATTAACAATGCTCGCTCAGAACTGTGTAGATGTTTACAGGCAGTGTCATGTTTTCTAAGAAACCTTCAAGGTACTGGTGATTCTAATTTAAAAATAAAACAAGTTTAATTATCATTGTTATGAAAGTGACAATGGGTTTTCAGGAGCTAAAAAACAGATCTCTTTTAAAACAGAAATCATCCCCACTCATACTAGACAATTTCAATTGAAATAACACCTGCCAATTCCCAAATGATTAACTGTATTATTTCATTGTAGTATAGGATAATTATAAAATGGAATTTCTAAATTATCACACATATATTAATATACCATTTGAACTGTCATTTTGCTAGCAGAATTATGAAATAAAAACAAATTCTACATCTGTGGGACGAATGACAAGATTTCGCTTTTTCATTGTTTTAAGAGTTCTTCCCATTCTTTGTTGTTTTTTTATCCCATATTTTAAGGTCATGACCACAGACCAAGGGTCAACCCATTTATCTGAGTTACAGTCAGTAGGTCCTTTCCTCCATATGGCATGTGTCCTTTACCAAACCCAGAACTCGGAAGTCTGCAGTAGCTGAGTACTGTATGTGAGTTAGGGACACTTTAAGATTCCAAAGTGATGCGAGAGCCATGTCCCCAGCTCCAGCTGACATGACTCACGGTTGTTCACGTGTACTGAAGCATGTCCAGCATGCACACCAATGTCTGTGTTCAAGTTGAGGTAAAACAGAGACAGAACTACATAATTAAAAACAAACTTCTCTTAGCTTATTTCATATAAACTAATTTTTAAATTTTCTCATACAAAAAGGGACAAACCAATTTCCAATTTCAGTTATTCAAAAAATTAAGGCTTTCCTTTTCAAACCCATTTTTAGTAAAGGATGTTTTGAAATACAGAAAAATCTGCATTTTATACTTAGCATGATGTGATTTCTTATTATTTATCAAATTTAGGAAGAACTCATGTCTGGGAACTATCCAATGTTTTTTCAGATAACAATACTGACAAGATTCATAGGATTTTCTGACATAGGCAGGAAAGTTTGCTAACATTTACAAAATCCCACTCACTCTTCCTTCAAGCATAAAAGACATCTGAGAATTAGGAGTTAGGATTCGTTTTCAATACAAAGCCATATTTAAATCTTGTTTTGGGCCAATATTTTACATAGTCAAATTTTACTTAGCTTGTAGGTCTCAAATCAAAACAGACAAAAAACAAGTGAGAATTACAACTGGCAACAAGTCCCACATTCCAATATAATTTTTAAACCAACAATGAAAACCTACTGCCAGTAATTATTTATATGCAACTGCTTGTTTTATTAAATATGCACTGATCAGTTATATGAAATAATTATTTGCAAGAAATGGTACTGGGTGCTGGGTTAATCATTCCTTAATGATTCTGGAATGCACAGAAGCATTTAGAAAACACCAGCTCTTAAGCACTGTAATTTGAATTAATAAAAGAATATTTATTTATTTTTAAAAGCATATTTAAATGTTACTTTTCCATTGATAAGATTCTATGGAATCTAGTCCCAGCTAACATGGTCAATTAAAAAAGAAAGATCCCTAAGCCACAAGGTAATGGAATATTACACTTGTTATATGGTATGGAAACAGTTCCAGGCAGACCAGAAGAAAACCTGCCAAATCAGAGTACTGTTAGCTCATGTTCTGCACAACCCCTGCCCTGCAGAAAAACCTCAAAAATCATAATCGAGAGCCTACCCAAACCCCACCACACAATAACCTACCCGAACACTTCAGTTTTGAGTTTACCACTGCCCTACGGTGTTAACAGGAGAAGCCTGAAGGTACTAGAGCTGCAGCACTAACTGCTGCAAGCAAGCGCCACACCAAAGATGCCCGCCCGCCCAAAGGGTCAGGGCTGCCCACCCACCCGGTCCCACCCCACCCAGGAAGGCGGAAAAGCTCAGTATAGTTTTCCTTATGCTAATACAGGCACACTACCTACTGTGCTAAAGACTAAAACTAGCAACATCAGAGCGGTAAAGTGAAAACAGGAAGGGATAGCAGAGAGGTAAAGTGAAAATAGGAAGGGACCACACTTAGAACAAACAAAGCAGCACAGACCCTTTGCCGTCTGGTTTTGTTTGTAGGGAAGTGGTTGCATTAAGCAGCCAGATTTACCCACAGGAACAAAAATTTAACAAAGCTCCCCCAAGACACCAGAATAAAACTTGACCTTTCCAGTCAAAGGGCACAGAGATGCCTCTTCAATGTCCTGGAGTTGAATGAGTTCAAAGATTGCCAATAAAGGAAAAAAGAAAGCATTAGTGGTGTGACGGGCCGGGCCCTGCAGTTTATCGAACAGTCACACCAAGCTTCTCCAGCACGCGGACACCTTTCTCTTGATACTCTTGCCGGGTCATCCAGAAGTTGTCTTTGTCTTTCATGATATCAGCCAGGACTGCACCACCCAGGAAGACCATGTGCTTCCTGCGGGGTGGGTCTTCAATGCGGATCTTAAATTTCTAAAGAAAAGAGAGAACAACCTAAGATGTCACACGTGCACAGTGCTTTTCGCTTCATGAAAATAAACTTTGCCATATGGACCTCACAACAGTCCTGCAACACAAATGACAGCAGGATTTGGTATCTGAGGACCTCTCATTTGACTGTCTCTACCAAACTCCTTGAGAAACACACCCATTCCAGTGTGCTTTGGAGCAGCCCTAATTCATACCTGTTGTCCTATCATTAACAGCACCCTTTCACTCTAAAAAGGGTGCTGATTTGAATGATAAACCAAAAACACAAAGAAGTACTACCAGTACCAGAGGTGAGGACAGCAGGTTACCCCTCAGCTCCTAACCTCTGAGCTAACTCAAACCTGGAAAAGGCGACTGACAAGGTCTCCTACAGGTCTAATGATACTCTGATTCCAGTCCAAGAGAGGAAAACTGAACTACTTTTTTTTCTGTGGTGTGGGGGATTAATCCTAGGACCTCATACATGCCACGCACAGTCTTTACCACTGAGCTATGCCCCCAGTCCTAACTAAAGTTCTTTCCTTATGAGCAAAGCTCATTTTCTACTGTCTCAAATTCATAGAAGTGTTCTCAAAATAAACAAAGCCAAATATGGTCAAAAGAAATCATGGAGATGCTGGAGAAAATGATACAGTAACCAAAATTAAAGACAATTGGGAAAAATTTTATACTCTACAGCTACTATTAATTGTCTAAAAAGACACAACCTTAATCTGTATGGTTGGTCAAAATCTGAAACAGAAACCTTAAACTGACATTGCAGTTTTTCTTTCTAGCCAAAAATCCTGCAAAAAAAAAAAAAACCCACTCAAAACATTCTGAATTTATGTCTTTATGAAACATAAACAAATTGTAGGAAACTAATAATCTATGACACTGAAAAATGTCAGTTTATGTATTTGTCAATTCTGAGACCAAACTTCCTGTCCTGATTGTTTTAGTTACTTTTCTACTCTTAGGTAGGGATCTGCAAATGTTTTATAAAGAACTAGTCAATAAATACTTGAGGCTTTTAGGGTCTCTGGCAGCTTTACAAACCCATGTGTAGCTAGAAGATAGTCAGAAACAATACATGACAATAGCTAACACTAGGTAAACAAACCAGCCTGTGTTCCAATCAACTTTACAGGAGTTGTAATGTGCACACCACCGCTCTGAGGAAAGTCAAACTAGCCCTCTCCCCCCAAGCCACTGCTGTGGCTGCGGCTTTCTCAGCTGACTGCTGTTCCCTCCTTCACACCACCCCCTGGCCCTGAAGGTTCAGGACCTGGGGTTCTTCACTGCTGCTACCTCTCGCCTCCCAGACTGCATGGCTGCATGGAAGTGCATTCTCTCATTATGTCACCTCCCACTGTTCCCTGCTGAAGGCATCTAGAGACCCTGTGGACATCCCCCAACCTCCAGGTTCTGTCTTCTCATAGCTACTCTTGGTTCCTAGATGCTTTTGTCTACTCCACTACTTCCTGACACGGTGCTTGGTGACTTTGTCCTTTCTCCCTCTTACACTGACCTGGCAAAACACCAACCAACTTGGGTTATCAGCTGTACTTTGCACCTGCCCTTAAGTAGCTGAACCAGACAAGAAAACTCACCATCTTGGAGTAATTCACTTTTGAATACTCCCTCCTCATCCAGGGTAGCTGTTTGTCATCTTTCTCTCCCCCCATTTCTCTATTTTCAATTTTTTTATTTAAAAGAAAAGAAACAAATCTCAACATCTTGCTGGGTGTGGTGGCACATGCCACAGTGCCAGCCCTCAGGAGGCTGAGGCAGGAGATCACAGAGTTGGAGGCCGGTATGGGCTACAAAGTGAGTTCAAGGTTAGCCTGAACTGCATAGCGGAAATTTGACTCAAAAAGAGAGAAAAAAATACCAAAACCAAAACCGAAACACCTCAACATCTTGCTTTAAACTGTTACTAATATCAACAGGGCCCTCAGTGCTGTTTGAAAATCCTGTCACACTTCTCCATTCAAGTCTTCTGTTATCCAAGCCAACTATTTTAACCTCCTTTTCCACATTCTCCCTTGTCTCACAGGCTCCTAGCTGGTCTTCCTTGGTCTGCCATGATTCCTTCTTCTCCCAAGAATCTATTCTCCACACCAAACTTACTCATCTTTTTAAAACACAAGTTGGATCCTATCACTTCTCTGCTCAAAAGCCTCTCAAGACTTTCCAACTGACTCGGAGCAACAAGATGGGTACCCTAGGGCTGGGGACACAGCTCAGCAGCACAGCACTTTCCTGGCCAAGTGTGAGGACATGAGTTCGATTCCTGGTACAAAAAACAAGTCTGGATGAAGACCTGCATCCTTGCTACCTTTGTGACCATGTCTTGCATGGGTGTCCTCTACTCCCTCTGACCCAGCCACACAGGCACCCTCCACCAATTCAGGGCCTTTGCACTCTTCCTGCCTGAAAGATTCCCCCTCCTCAAAAAGTCATATGTTAGGCTGGCCATGGTGGTACCCGCCTGTTATCTCATCACTCTGGAAGCTGAGGCAGGAGGACTACTGCAAGTCTGAGGCTAGTGTGGCCCCAGAGTGAGCTGAAAGTCAGCATAAACCACAGACCAAGACCTTGTCTATAAATAAATAAATAAATAAATAAACAAACAAACAAACAAGTAAGTAAATAATCCTGCTCTCTCTTATTAGAAGTAGGGCTTTGAACAAAAGCATCTCACTAGAAAAGTCTTCCCTGATCACAGAGTCACTAAAAAGCATATCACCTTCCCCATTGCTGTCACTTTCTAGTGTCTAACTTTTTCCTTATACTACTTACTACTACTCATAAATTGTCTAGATGAGAAGCAGGGGCTTTATCAGTTTTGTCTGTCTCCAGCACCTAGACCAATGGCTGGCACCCAGAGAGAGTTCAAGCAGCATTTGCTGGGCTGGGGATCTGGCTCAGTAGTAGAAGCTTCCCTAGCATGTGTGAGCCAGTAGGTTCAATCCCCAACAGGGCAGGGAAAAAAATAAAGGCTGTTGAATAAATGATCACCTCGGACGATTTTTAAATTATATGTATAATTCAATAAAACCAGAAAAATGAGTGAAGTACTTAGACAACATGGCTCCCTTCCAGGTATTAATCTGCTTAATATGTCTGAGGAGCCCATACGCAACATCATTTCAGTAACTTGAGAAACACATGAAAGATGTAACATTAGTGTGTCCTAAACATATATTACTCCATGGTGTGAATTCCGTTATCTGTAACAGCTGACTAAAGACGAGACAAAGCTGAGGTTCCCCCAAGATGAAGTGACTCCTGGCTGAGTGAGACCCCTGCCAAAGAATCGCCAACGTTTTCTAATTATAATCTGTTTCAAGAGCTGCAACCGTTACAGAAGTGCAAAAGAACTGGACACATGTCTTAGGAAGCTAAGACACAGGCAAGAAACAGCCAGGAAAATAACCTAAAATCAGATTTATAAGACAGACTAAGAACAATGCTGGACACTGATTGCATATTCAAATATTCAGACAGAAAGTCATCAAATAAAACAACAGCCCAACACTGGGCACTTCCCCATTCACAGCACAGCAGGCCTTGCCCGGTTCTCGGAGGCACGCAGGACTCACACCCCTTCACCCACTGCACAGAGGCCGCTTGGCCACACCAATGTCCTGGGGACAGCGCTCCCAGCCATCCTGGCCCAAGGTAGCAGGAAGTGTGTAGGAAGACTTCTTGCTCCCTCTAGTGGCTGTCAAGATTCAAAGGTTACAGGGTTTAAAAGAATTTTGGATTAGGGTTACTCACAGAAAGTTTTTCCACATCGCCTTTTAAGACTCGTTCTAGGTAAAGCTGTTTAAGTTCACGTTCCAGCCGCGATGGCAGGCCAGGATACATAGTAGATCCTCCAGAAAGCACAATGTGCTTGTAGAATTCAGATCTAGGGAGACACAACAGCTATTTATTTAGGGTTTCAGATTAGGAAAGTATCTCAGGAGTACATTTATCTTTGTAAATTTTGTTTTTTAGGGACAAGCTGTCACTCGGCTGGTCTCAAACTCTTGGGCTCAAGTGGCCCTTCTGTCTCAGCCTCCCCAATGCCCCCTGCTCTAGTGTCACTGTTACTTTAGACCTAAATTATAGGTCTAAATGTTTGCTATTATCCCTCTCTACAGATAAAATTTTTAATAACTTGGATTAAAATGCTTTTTAAAGTGTATGACATTTTCTTACAGATGTAATTAATGGGGTCTTTAAATAGTGACAAAAGTTTACATTCTGAACTTTCAGTATTTGGTCTGTTATCGTAACATTTCCCTGCAGCAATGGAGATGTGTTTGTTTACTGCACTTAGCCATATATTTCCCTGACTTCACAATTTTTCTATTTGTTATTTGTAGTTTCTCTTCTGTTCCTTTGCTTTGAAGCTGTCTGCTGCTGTTTTTGATTAGACTGATGTGTCTGCTTCTTCTATCAGTGCCATTTTTCTTCCTTAAATATACCATTTGCTATGACAGCAGAAGTCCAACCTAAAATAGCTGCACAAGTAATAAAAGTAACAATGTAGAGAGCGTCTGAGGAAGTCTCCTCACAGTGCAGTTCAGGAGCTAAACATCAGTGCTAGCCTTGTTCAGACTGGTTCCTAAGCTTTCGCTTGCTTCAAGCTCTCAAAAGCTAAGGCGAATACAACTCTACATTCTACTGTTTTGCCTTAACTGTGGCGAGGGCAGCGTGAGCCAAGCAGGAAGTATGGCTCCACGCAGTATGAGGGCAAAATGTTCACACGTGTCAACACGCAGAATACATATGACAAACACCAAGCTGTGCCACCTTCCTATGCAAACTCTGTGGAGAGGGCACTGAACCCGATTCCTGTGTTCCTAGAATGCCAAAACTTTAATCACCATCAGCCACGCACTCTTTTTTTGAAGGGGGGGTTTGTTTTGTTTTGTTTTGTTTGTACTGGGGATCAAACTCACAACCTCATGCTTGCCAGGCAGGTGCTTATGCCGCTGAGCTAAATCCCCAGCCCAGCCACGCACTCTTTAACGGCTTCTGCTGTTAATGAACATTAAATCAAGGATAAAACCATCTAAATTCCTACCGTGAAGAATTTGCCATAGTTATGGAAGCTAGATTCAATATTTTTATTATTTTCTATTAGGTTTGTTAACTTGGTCATGAGTCAACTATTATTCTTTCCATGGTTCCTCAGTCATCCTACCAAAGCTAATCAGGTGATTATTTAATTCAAGCTTAAGTAAACAAACACATACTTGCTTCACCAAATGCTTTAGGGTTAATTTCTCCATAACCTTGGTACAGAGGAAGCTTTATAGCTGACTTAAGCTCTGGATGCAATGAAAACATTATAAATCTCTTTTTGTTTGTTTTTCGAGATAGGGTCTCATATGCAGTTCAAACTAGCCTTGAATTCACTATGTAACCCAGGTTGGCCTCAAACAAGATGATTCTCCTGCCTCAGTGCTGGGATTACAGGCACACTCCATGGTGCCCAGCAAATCATTTTATACGATGAAGTTAAAACAAATTTTTGCATGACCAAAAAACCATAGGTAAAAGACAACGAAGTATGAGAAAATATCTGTAACAGATATCACAAAGCCAAAAGACAAAATTTTGAACACTGGAAAAAAAAAAGGCAAAACTGAATTCTATAGAACAGGCAAGTCATAAACAGACAATTCATTCTCATTCTTTCTCTCTCTCTCTCTCAAAAGCAGTCCTTAAAAGCATATGAAAAATATGTTCAACGTCATTCTTAATAATAGAAATGAAAATTAAAACTATACTGAGACAATTTCCCACTTGGCAGGTTGGTAAAAAAGTAATGACTTGACAAAACGTGGGTCTGGGCCCATCAGGACCTTCATACACCACTTGGAGGGTGGGAGAAATGGTACAACTCCCTTACAGACGTGCTGCTGAGGCCTAACCAAAAAATACAAGCACTGACATCAAAATAAAAAACTTCTCACAGCAAACGAGACACCGTATAGAGGCAACATACAGGAGAAAATATCTACAAACCATGTGTATGATGAAGTATTAATATTCAAAATACACAAGGAACTTAACTACTAAACTCTAAGAAAATAAACCAATTAAAAAACAGGCAAAGGAGACATTTCTCAAAAAAAAAAAAAGCCTACTGCTGTGTGATACAAAATTTTATCAGAAAAATGCAAATTAAACCACAGTGAGATAGCACCACATATCTATTAGAATGGCATTATTATTATTATTATTGACATGGTCTTGGTATGAAGTTCAGGTTGGCCTTGAACTCGTGGTGAATCTCCTGCCTCAGTTTCCTCATGGCTAAGATTACAAGTATGTGCCACTACACTCAGTTTAGAATGGTTATTACAAACAGGGAAAGCAAGAGTTGTGAGGACACAGTGAAGAGAGAACCCTTGTACATTGCAGGTGAGAATATAAATGAATTCAACCATTAAGAAAAACAGTATGAGAGGGTGGGGATACAGCTCAGCAGAGAAACTGCCTAAAACACACAAGTCCTGAATTCAATCCCCAGCATAAAGAGAAAGGAAAAGCCAAGCGTGGTGGTGCACACCTGTGATCTCAGCACTCAGAAGGCGTAGATGGGAGGTCTTGCTCTATAGCTAGACCCTGTCTCAAGAAAGCAAAACAGGGAGAAGAAGTCAAGATGGCCGACCAGTGAGCAACAAAATACAAAGCCTCCTGGGAGAAACAACTCATAAGCCAGAATAAAACACCCTGGAGAGACCCAGACAGAGGGAGACCGATCCTCTTGACACAGGAAGAAATTAAAACGTAAAAAAGCTCATCAAACACATCAGGACTACAACTGAAACAGCTAAAAACTATGGGACACAGTTTTTTGCTATGACCTGCCAAGTTTGCACCAGCCTGAATTTGTGCCACCTTGAATCTGTGCAGGCCAGCAGAGCCACTCAAATTCATTCCCGCTGCCACTCATAGGAACCACAGCAACACTGAAGTTGGGGGTTGGTGAGCCTAATGGAGAGCAGAACCAGCGAAGGAACCTTCATTAAGCCACGGTCAGTGCTGGGAATGAGACCCCTCATCACGGGAAGGGCACGACCAAATGGGCGACATGTTGGAATCGGGCAGGAGGAGCCTGAACTGGGAGCGACAGTGACTTTAGTTGGCTGCTCCCTCCCCAGAGCAGATTCGTGGGATTTGCTTGGACTGGGCTGCGCCCCTGGCTGGGACCCAATGAGCTGTCCCAAATCCATTCCCTGCGCCTATCAAGCACTAACCAGGTGAAGGCCCCTGAAGTTTGGCTAGCCTGGTGTGTGTGGTGGGGGGCAGGCAGGAGAGGGCAGAGGTCCCTTGCCAGCATGCTTTGGAGGAACCATGGCCAACAGGGCAGGGGGCTGGGACCTGCCCTGTAACCTGTGTGGAGGAAGCCAGGACCATGACAGGAAAGAAGCAAGAGGAGGCCCCCAGCCCAGAACCCTGAGAGCACTGATCCAGGAGAAGGAAAAACAAGGGAGCTTGAAGGCGGCAAACACGCAACATCAGACATGGCTTCAATGGACATTAAGAGATATCTTCGGGACCTTGTAGATGAGCTCAAAACTAAAATATTAAATCAGGTAAAGCAAGATATGAGTAGAGCAATAAAAGAAATGCTCTCAGGAAGCATCTCTTAGGAAGATACAGATGGAAGAAAGAAGGAACACAAAAAAAGGAGAGAAACACTCAATAAAGAATATAAAGAAAATGTAGAATACATGAAGCAGATTCAAAGAGACTACCAGGAAATTAAAAACTCCATTGAAAGCTGGAAAAACTCCTTAGAAGAAACTAAGGATAGACTATCAAAACTTGAAGACAAGTTTGCAATGTGTGATCATGAAAGGAAAGATCTCTTAAAAATAACAAGGAAACAGGCAGTAACAATACAAAGACTAGAAGATGACAAGAGAATCTACAGTTTAAGAATAAGAAATGTGAACAAAGAACAGGAATACATACAGGTGAATTACAAAGGCTATTCATGGAAATAATTAAGGAAAACTTTCCAAGCATGGGAAAAGAAAATGACATTCTATTATGTGAGGCATACAGAACTCCAGCTGCCTACAACCAAAACAGATCTACACCCAGACATATAATAATCAAGATACCAGAAATTCAATATAAAAACAGAACATTAAAAGCCGTCAGAGAAAAGAAACAGATTACTTTTAAAGGTAAGCCCATCAGGATCACGGCTGACTTCTCAACACAGACCATCAGATCAAGAAGAGCTTGGAGAGAAGTATTTCAAGCCCTGAAAGAAAACAACCTCCAGCCCAGATTGATGTACCCTGCAAAACTGTCACTAGAAATTAATGGAAAAACAAGATTCTTCCATGACAAAGAGGAACTGGGGGAGTTTGTGACCACCAATCCAACCCTACAGAGAATACTGAAGGACATTCTTAGAGAGAGAGAAAAAAAATCAGGATTTTAGGAACAGTGGCAAAAAGGCCTCAATGAGTGGGGCAGGCGGTAGAATGAAGGAGAAAAGTAGACAAACAAAGGTAGAAGAATAGCATAGCAGAAATGAGGCAGAGAAGGATAACCAGAAACTATAATATAGATGGCCTTGATATGCTATATTGTTAATAGTGCACCAGGATTTAAAACCCACATTACTCACACTACTCTGTTTAGATGTGTTATATTCTGTTCCAGTCATTCTACCTGTACTAGATTTGAGGGCACAGACAGTTATCCCAAAAATAACAGGATACAGTACAGTAATCATCCTTAATTTCCTATTAACTTAATCTAAAGCTCTGTAAAACCTACACTGTTTTACCATGACTGACTGTAATCGAATCTGGTTTGTTAGATCACTGTTTTGTATTGATAGATTTTATTCAAAGCTGTTATGATTGATAGTATCAAGGCTGAGAGTATAGACAACTGCACTGAAGATGACAATATTCACTAGAATATCCACTATGGTTTGATTATTACTTGCCTTTGAAGTTTTACACTGTCTACACTGTTTTATTTTTACTAATATTGTTATGCACTGCTCTACTCAATTATACTGCTATATTCAATTATGCCTGATAATATAGACAATTCTATTGAAGATAATACGAGACAACACAGTAATCATTGTAGATCACCTTGTACTGTGGTTTTATACAACTTTTTGTTTTCATGTTTTTATAGGAATGTTATGTTTTGTCTTGCTATGTTTTGTTTTTCCCTCTAATACAGAAAGGATAGAAATACATGTAGAGAATCATGCATACGTAGCTGTTTACACTCTCACTGTTTGAATATCTACTTTGTATGCTTTAATTTTGTAACTTGAACAACTATTTCTAAGTGGACAATATGTAATTTATCAACTAGTGATTTCTTGTTTATTTTTCTTTGAAATTCTTTATTATCTCTACTCTTTACATGCTTTTGTTTCTCTTTAAATAAAATTTAAAAAATTAAAAAAAAAAAAGAAAGCAAAACCAAACAAAAAGAAGTTCTACCATTTGTACAAGACAGATGAACCTGGAGATGATTATGTTAAGGGACTCAGGACAGAAAGAGAAATACTGCATTATCTCTTACAGGACAAGTCTAAGTGAAGTAGGAGTCCCCAGGGGCTGAGGTAAAAAGCAGGGAGATGTTGATGGAAACTTCAGTTAGGAGGAAAAAGCGAAGGAGTGCTAAGTGCTAAGGTACAATACAATGACTATATTTAACAATATATTAGATACCTAAAATTCACTGGGAGCAGACTTTAAGTGATCTCACTACAAAATCTGTATATCGAGTAATCAGCTCAATTTATCCATTCCACGATATAGACACATATTTCAAAACATGTTGCATACCACAAGCACATTCAATTTTTGTTAGTTAAAAAGTTTTCTTTTGGGTCACACTTATAATCCAGTACTGAGACGCTGAGGCAGGGGACTGCAAATTCCAGCTCAGACTGGGTAACTAAGGAAGACTCTGGGTTGAAATCCCAGTAACTGAATGATAACAACAAAAAAACGCATTTACCCTCTGATCCAGTAGCTTCTCTCCAATATACACATCCAACAACACAAAAATATTGTATGCGCAATGCAGTCTCACCACAAATGTAAGAATCTACTCTAACAACCAACAGTAAGATGCTCATCGAATTAATCAAGATATATTCATACGATGAAGTGCTATGCATCTGAGGGAAAATGAGGACAATCTCTATGGAGCGCTACTGGATTATGTAGACTATGTACTGCTAAGTGAAAAAAGTCAAGTGTCAAAGTGATTTCAGTATGCAGGCTTTTGTGTAAGAAGAGGAAATAAGAAATACAGAATAATCGGGAACTAATGAGCTCATTTACCTTTAAGGAAAAGAATCACAGAGGTGACTTCTCAGTATATTTTTCATATAGTGGTTTATTTGTTTTTTGAGTCAGGGTCTTGTTATGCAGTTCAGGCTAACCTTGAACTCACTATGTAGCCCAGGCTGGCCTCGAACTTGTAGCGATCCTCCTGCCACAGCCTCCCAAGTGCGGGGATTACAGATGTGTATCACCACGCCTGGCTCTTTTTTTTTCTTTCTTTCTTTCTTTTGAGACAGGGCCTCCCCCTATGTAGTGCAGGTTGGCCTTGAACTCGCTTATGAAGCCTACACTGGCCTCGAACTTATGGTGATCCTCCTGCCTCAGCCTCCCAAATGCTGGGATTACAGATGTCTTACCACATCCAGCTTTTATATAGCTTTTAGTATATAGTTAGTGCTCTACACATTCAGAAAACACTGAAACTGATGAGGGCATGTCAAAGAACATAGGAGCCTACCCTGAAGTAACTTGGCCAAATCAGGAAAAACATGAGCATTACATAAATAAAAACAGTAATAAATTATAATCCATGGAATAAAATTATGAGTCCATGCTAGGAGCTAAAAATAATGAAGGAAAACATTTACTTATGCTAGATGTCAATTAACAAATATATAAGAATTGATGAATGTAAAAATCACTTTCTGCAACCCTAACAATAAAAATGGACTGAGGCAAGGCCATCAATGGAAAGGGAGGGGCACAGTGATAAGGAACAGGGTGTCTACAATTCTCAGTGTGTATCCCCACAAACTACATATTAACTATGAAGAGAAAAACAGTAACACCATACTGTGGAGAAACAGTAAACTTCACAGAGAGTGTAAACTAACACCATCGCTAAGAAACGGCCATCACCTCTGGATGCGACATCCAGAAAAGGCAGAGCACACAGCAGGCTGGCCGCAAGGCATAATCTGAATCCAATTACTAGAAAAAGCCAAATTAAAACTGTTAAATACTTGCTCTGTTCACTGTAAAGATGTCCAAGCCATGAAAGTCTGGAAAAATACAGCTGACAAAAGGGGCCCAGCTTGGGCAACTTAGCAAGACCTTGTCTCAAAATAAAAATGGGAAGGCCCAGTGTTCTGGAGGCTGAGGCTGAGACAAGAGAAACACAGGTTCCAGCTAAGCCTGGCAACTCAGTGACTAAGTAAGATCTGCCTCAAAAAAAAAAAAAAAAAAAGGACCTGGAAATGTGGGGGATGCAAATGCTGAATGCAAAGGTCCTGGGTTAAATCCTTAGTACATCTCCACCAAAAAAAGTGACTAAGAGATGTGACAAAACACAACATAAGCCCCAGGAGATGTGATCCTACACAGGATAGAAGACTATCAACAACACAAGAGAAGCCAGGCGTGGTGGGGGCACCTGTAATCTCAAAGTGTTCGGGAGGCTGAACAGAATAAGTGTCACAACTTCAAGAACAACCTGGGCTACACACACAGTGAGTTCCAGGGCAGCCTGACCTACACAGCAACACCTTGTCTCAAAAACCAACCAACCAACAAACAAAAAATGGATGGTAAATAAAAGTACATCAATAACAAATCTCCTGAACTCAGTACCTATGCTGTGACTATATTAGTATTTCTTCCTTAGATACATAAACTACTAAAGGAAACTGATGTATTGAACCTATTCTCAAATGGTACAGAAAAAAAATGGAAATTATGATAAATATAGAACATTATAAATTAGTAAAACGGTGAAATTACATAAAAGGATATACATAAGTTTCCTAAATTCTTTCCACTTTTCTCTAGACTTGAAAGTATTTCAAAGTAAGGTTAAAGTGCTTTCTGAAACCAATGTAATACATGGCCCTCAACCTCCAGTAGCAGCAGTCAGGTGTGGGATGCACAGCAACAACCTCACACCCAGGCCCCCAGAAGTCCATGTGCAGCCCCAGCACTCCGCAGCTGAGGAGATGCTGTCACACACACACACACACACACACACACACACGAGTTTGCTAAGGACACAGCTCAGTGCAAAGGCCCAACACTGTAAAGCAAACAAAACGAAACTTACTTTGCTTTAACCAAAAATAACTTGTTCACATAAATTATTTACAATCCATCTTCTCCAATAAATAACTTGGAAACCACCATGTCTTTCATACCTGGTATCAATATCAGCTGCTTGGATTGTGTTAAAAAGCAATTCAGCAACACCAACTCCCTCAACATTGATCAAGTGAGGCTGGAACAGAGCTTCTGGTGCTTCAAACCTCTCGCCCCCAACTTTAATAATTCGTCCATCTGGGAGCTAAAAATGAAGAATAAGCATGAACTGGTCAGTAAAAGCCATTCAGATTCATCAGGGTTCCCGAAAACACTACAGTACCATTGTCCCACAGCCAAACACATCATTAACACAGTAATTTTTCCCTTAAATATTTCAGTGGAAAAAAAAGGTAAAATAAGCTGGGCGTGGAGTCTCACACCTGTAATCCCAGCACTCGGGAAACTGAGGCAGGAGGATCAGTGTGAGTTCAAGACCAACCTGGGCTACAAAGTAAGCTCAAGGCCAGCCTGAACTGCATAGTGAGACCCTGTCTCAAACCGACAAAAAAAAAAAAAAGGTAAAATACTCAAATACTGCACTATCATTGAGCTCTATTCTGCAAGTATAACTCATGGGAAATCATGGAGGTCTAAGCCACGAGATTCCATGCACAGCACAGCACAGCACAGCACAGCGGGACAGGCAGCGCAGACTGACTGCTGGACCCTGCTTACACCAGCGTGTGTCAATGCTGCCTGTTTCACAATCTCAACATATCAGTGATTTTACATATTTTTTTCCTGTGTAGAAGACACATCAAACATTTTAAACAATTTTCTAAAATAGAAATTTTTAAAAATTATAGAAATTTAAAAATTTCTTTCACCAAATAATTGCTCCATGAAGTTATTTTGCTATCAAAATATTTAATGTGTACTGATCCTGTCTAGTACAATTAAAAAAATTTTTTGATAAAAGTTTAAGAGGCCAGGCATGGTAGCACACAGCTATAATCCCAGCACTCAGGAGGCTGAGGTAAGAGGATCACTGTAAATTTGAGGCCATCCAGGACTACACAGGGAGACCCTTTCTCAAAAGACAAAAAATTCAGGATGGGGATTTAAGCTCAGTGCCTTCCTGGCAAGCACAAGGTCATGAGTTTGATCCCCGATATCAGAAAAAAAAAAATTCAAGAAACATTATATGGTGTTTTGAGACAGGGGACACATCAGGAAGCTTAAACTGGCCTCCAACTCACTATGTAGCCTGGATGGCCTTGAACATGCAATCTTCATGCCTTAGCTTCCGGAATAGATGGGATTAGACATATGCCACCACACCGTGGGTTAGACTTTTTTATTTGGCCATTTTGTTATCTCCTACATATCTCCTACAAGGTTCTAATAAATCTCAAATAACTGATAAACAATAATAATTTTAATCAACAAACTTATTTATTTTTTGAGGGTAGGGGATTACTGGGAATCAAACTCAGGACCTCAAGCTTGCAAGCAGGTGCTGCACCACACAGTTAAATACCCAGCCCTAAATCAGTAAGATTTAAACATCAGGTCGAGCTGGGTGTGGTGGTGCATGCCTATAGTCACAGCACCAGGAAGCTGAGGCAGGAAGACCACTGCGAGTCCAAGGCCAGCCTGGACTGCATAATAAGACCCTGTCTCAAAAAACCAATCCATCAACCCACCAACTCACCAACCAACCAAACAACAGCAGGTCAAACATCATAACATGACCCGCAGAGAAAACAATTAACATTGTGTTTACATTTAATTAAGGGAAATGTTATGTAGAAACACCTATCTTAACCTCCCCCTCACAACTCATTAGACTTGCCGAAGTAACAAACAGGTTTTATATATATTTTGATACATTTCTATATGAAATGAGAATGTTTTTACATTAACATTTCTAACAGTACAGTAAGTTATAAGTAAAAAAAGTTTATAATTATAATATTCTGTAAGATAATCTTACACTTCCAGTATGATAAAGTACCACGAAAGTATGTTTCTTAAAACAGACCCCAAGTTTGCTGAAATCGTTTGCAGATACATATAAGGAATACCATTTTTCAAAAATTCAAGAATGACCTTTACATAAACTGTGCTGAATTCTTCTTTCTCGTATGTGTTTACCCTTACCATTACTCACGCATCAGTTTGCTGTGTTATACCTGTATATATTTTTGTATTGCTTGAGAAAGGAGGGAAGAAATAATATGTTTTCTGTTTTTAGTTCTCTCATTGTCTGCTTTGTGCTATTTCTTCCAAATAATTCAGAAAGGTATAAAATTAGAAAGCTACAGAGAAACTGCCAAGGCGGCTCTGGGCAAACTGGAAAGCATCAAGTTAGAGTGAGTTTCACTGTGTACTCAGATTGATACCTGAAAAGAAATTATCATTACTTAAAAATGATTATGTATTTGGGGCTGGAGATATATAGTTCAGGGGTAGAACACTTTTCTAACACGACTGCAAACCTGGATGTTTAGCACCATCAAAAAATAAAAACAGAAAAAAAATTAAATTACCATTGTGCATGTATCTGTGAATGTGTAAACCAACAGGGATCATACAGTTTAAGAAAACCATAATCTCAGTACTCAGGAAGCTGAGGCAGGTCAAACGCCTAAGTTCAAGGTCAGCCTAGGCTACATAGTGAGACTATCTCAAAAAAATCAAAAAACTTGCTTTTATTGCCTATTATTCTATTATTATTTTAGCAAAACTAAATTAAGTATCAGTTACAATTTGAGGTTAACATTTGTTGTGAACACCTCATTAAAAAAATATTAAGACAGGAAAGGCTGCCATCTGCTGAACTATAAAGCAATACTCTGGCAGGACTACTTCCCAAAGCATGTTTCTTAAATCACTAGGTCCATTTCTGAAAAGTTCTATAGTTTACCAAGTTTAAGAAACAGGCATTAAAAAAAAAAAAAAAGCAAGGAAGAAGAAGAAAAGAGAGCCAAGCGTGGTGGCACACTCCTGTAATTCCAGTACTTAGGAGGCTGAGGCAGGAGGATGACTTAAAGTTTGACACCAGTCAGGGCTACAAAGTGAGCCCAAGGTCAGCCTGAACCATATAGCAAGACCTTGTCAAAAGAAAGAAAGAAAGAAAGAAAGAAAGAAAGAAAGAAAGAAAGAAAGAAAGA